>RCUC01156354.1:0-46990 GCA_003697995.1 Taxidea taxus jeffersonii
AAAAAAAAAAAACCCACCTGAAAACTCAGTCTGTAAAGCAGTGTCTGACCCTGTTGGATCCTGTGGGCAGGAACTGAGAAAGGTCACAGCAGAGATGACTTGTTTCTGAGTCACAGTGTTTGGAGCTTCTGCTGGGGAGACTTGGTGGCTGAGGGCGCCCTTGATGGCTGGAGGCTGGCATCATCTGGAGATGTGCATGACTAGAAACTGAGTCTGACTGTGGATGGGCACCGAAGCTGGTCTACCTACTAGAATGCCTACAGATGACCTCTCTGCATGTTCTCTCCACATGAGCTGATGATTTGGCTTCTTCCCAACATGGCCCGGTTTGAAAACTGTGTCCCATATCTGTACGTGGCACTTACAGGATCTAGCTCTGGAGGTCACAGAGCATCATTTTCACCAGGTTCTACGTTTAAGGCCATTGCAAAGGTACACCCAGGTGCAAGGAATGCGGACAGGGATCCCACCGCCCTGATAGCAGGAGTGTCAAGGTCACACTGTGAAAAGAGCCAGGTGGAACGGGTTGAGGCCACAAGTACCGACAAACTTGTTTGTGGAGCATAACTTAGTCTGTGGATGCTGGGCCAGTAAAGCTTTCTCACATGGGAACATGAGAGTGGGGATAAACGAGTCTTGTTGCGAGAAGAACATGGCAGCAGAGGGGAGAGCAGTTAAAAAGGCCCTGCTGTGGGCAAAAGCAGAGTGTGTTCCAAGAGCTAAGGGCAGCATGGCAGGGGCACGGTAGGAGAGGAGAGGCTGATGGGGGAGTTGTGTTTGCAGAGCTTGGCAGGGAGACCATGAACATCAAGCTAAGGAGTATACTGGGAGGCCAGTGGATGCCAATGAAGGTTGGAGGAGGCCATGAGGCTGTCTCTCCAAATGCCTGAGCCACATCAGGAGGCCATATGGCTATGCCCATGAGCCAGTTGTGTCCCAGAGAAGACAAGGGCCCAGGTCTTGGGGTTTGGCCAGGACGCTCCCCCTGCTCTGTGCACTCTGTGGGCCTGGGGTATAGTAGGCCCTGAAAGACCCGGAGCAGATGCTGCAAACCATTCTAGGTTAGCGTGGAGACCCAGAGCAGGATCTGCAGGAATCTGTGCCTACCCCAGGACTGGGCTGACCCCCTAAGCCCCTAGGGTCTCACGGCCTTAGCCCTTTGCCAAATTAGACAATTTCCTGGTGGTGATGCTGCTGCTCTGCTCTGAGGCGGTGCCCACCCCACCCATAGCTCCGTCCACAGCTTGGCTGATTCGTCACTGGTGTGGGCGCCTCTGGGAGAATCCCAGCTCAGACCATGGCATTAGCCCTCACAGCCCATAAGCAGAATTGGGTCTGACTGACATTGTGAAGATGTGGAAACAGAGGCCATGGAGGGGTGGAGTGTGGGGAAGCGGGGAAGAGGGATTGAAACCAGCAGAGGATGGAGCTGGAACTAGAATCCTAGACGTGGTCCTCCCGGGGGCCCAGCTTCACCGCCCCAGATATTAGCTAGGGGGTCGTCTGCCTGGCGTTTGTATGTATCTGTCCAGGTGAGGGGGTGGTGATGAGGACCCAGTCCCCGGGCTTTCACAGCAGCAAGTTCTGACGAACCCTCACCCCCTTCTCTCGCGGGGGGCGAGAGGCCGCTCCGCTCCCTTCCCCCGGTCAGAGCCAGCCCAGCGCTGGGGCCACCTCCGCCGCCGTGCCCTTCTGCGCGGGTCTCCGCCCTGCTTCCCTACTGTCTGCCACTATGGGCGTTGGTGGTATAGTGGTGAGCACAGCTGCCTTCCTACGGTCTGCCACGCGGCAGTCTGCCACGCGGGACCTGAGCGGGCCGGGGGCGGGGCCGGGGGACCGACAGGGCGGGGCTAGAGCGGGAGCGTGCCAGAGAGGAGAGAGGAGTGACGGTCGAGGCCGGCTTCGGGGGCGGGTCAGGGGGCACTATGGGCGGGGCCTCAGTGACGGACAGGGAGGGGGCGCGGCTGGAGCGTGAGGCGCCGAGCAAGATGACAACTCGGGCAGGGCCAGGGAGTGGAGGCGGTCGCCGCGCGGGGGGCCGGAGAGGACTGAAAGAGCAGGGCTGAGGCCAAGGCAAGGGTTTAGCGTGGCTTGTGAAGCAGGGCCGGACGCACTGAGAGGGCCGGGGCGGCCGGCGGCCGAAGAGATGGAGGCGGAGCCTCTCAGGGTAGGGGCAAGGCCAACGACATGGTAAGCTCGGAAGGCCCGCCGGGCTGGGCGGGGCCAGCAGTGACTGACAGGACAGGGTCGGGCTGAAGATGGCGGCGCGGTGGGCCGCCAGGTGGAACCCTGCAGAAAGGGGGCACAAAGATCGTCTGAGGGGCTGGGTAGGGGTGACCCGCAGCTCGAGGCCGGGAAAGGAGACGCGGAACGTACGTCGCGTAGTATGAGTATATGAGTGACAAGGCAGGTGGAGAGACCTGGAGGAGGGACCGCTTGTGGGCGGGACCAGAGAACTGACGCTCTGGGGCGGGGCTAAGGGGTCATGAGTGACAGGCAGAAGGGTCGGCCTCAAACATCTCTCCCTCAGCGGGGCAAAAAATTCCCCTTACGCTGAACGTTGCGAGCTTCGCGCATTTCGTGTGCAAGGTGGAGGGCCAGTCGCCGTTGCTTCCGGGCTTTCACCAGCCGGACCCTACCCTCAGCACCGGCCCCTCCTCGGGAGGCTTCGGCCCTGGGGCAGGAGCGGTGCAGAGAGGTCACACCCGCGTGAAGGAGGTTTCCTCTGCCTGCAGGCCAACGGTCCCTTCCCATCCCAGCGAAATCCACTCAAGGCGTCGTTCCCAGGGCCGAGATACCCGCCATTTGTGCCTCCGTTTCCCCGCTGTTCCCGGGCCCAGTTCTTACACTGCAGTCCCCACCCCTGAGAGTAAATCTCACTCACCCTCGCTTCCCGCCCCGCACCCCCACCCCCACCTCTGTCCTAGACTCCGACAACCCTACCTCTCTGGCCCCGCCCCTTCCGTCCCAGACCTCCCCTTATTCAACAGCCTCCTCCCAAGAAGTAGGGGTAGGGGTCCCCGACGTTCTGTCCAACACCTTTTCTATTTGTGCCTTCGGGTCCTGCGTGAGGCCTAGGTCTTTCTCAGTATTCTCTCTGGGCTGGGTCCTGGAGGTGGGTCCTGTCCGAAGCCTAAATAGGCTGGAGGGGAGTGGGGGTCGAGGGGTCCTACCAGCAGGATGCTGAGGCCAGTGGCTCAGGTCTTTTGTGTTGGCAGAATCTTGGGGGCTCTCTGGATCTGAGAAAATGAGTGAAAGCCCCTTTCTGTAGCCTCCCACTGAACGGTCAGCAGTGGGGCCAGTGGGAAAGGGACAGATTCCTCTCACCTCCCATCCCTGCTGCTTATGCACCCTCAACCTGCATTTCCATGTAGGGTCCATCGCAGTAACTAGCCTGCAATGCGCCATCGGGAGCCCCTCCCTTTTAGTGCCCTCCAAGGTTCTCAGAGAAGACCCCTGCTCCACAGCCAGGGCCCCCTGAGTGGCCTGCCTTATGGGGGAGCCTGCCTATTCCCTGGTTCAGGACCATTGCCCTGCAAGGGGTTGTGCCGCCTTATTAATCAATTTTGAGCTGCCTGAGGCCTATCTCCATCTCCTCATTCTCCGCCTGGGATCGGCTTCTCCTACAGATGTTCCTTATCATAGCATCACCCAGCATCTGGGGCCTAGGGTTCCCCCGAGGCGGGAGGGGCGGAAGGCGGTGGTGGGAGAGGGCAGGGCAGAACAGAGGGTCACATTCCCCAAATGCCTTTCCTTGCAAAGCTCTGTGAGGGGAAACTGAGGTCCAGAAATGGCACAGCTTGGTCACCAGCATGGCAGCAGCAGAGCCTACACATCAGCCACTCACTCCAGTGCCGACAATGCCCACCTGCCCCTGGAAAGCTCTGATAAGACTTAAGGCATGCTCCCCCCAGTTTGCCTGAAGGATCGTCTTCCCTTGTCCTTTGTCCATAGGGTTACTCTTCAGGACACCCTGGTCAGCATCCAAGAGGTAAGGTTGTTCTCTTGGGGGGGGGGGGTTCTCAAATCGAAATTCCCTTGATCTTGGGAAGAGAGAGGAGTGGCTTCCAGGAGTAGCCATGGCCAGTCCTGGGAGCTGAGGGTTTCATGTCGTGGAGATCCAGGAGACTCCCACACTGCCTTCTCACCACTTTGTGTCTGTTGCTGAAGTTCAGAATGGAGATGTACTTCCTGCCTGCCCTAGGGTCTCTCTAGCACTTTCCCGAGTCCCCGCCCTTCTAGGCTCATCTACCCACTGGGGATTAAGCCCCTCCATCCAGACACTGGCTAGAGTGGGTCGCTGTGGCCTTACAGGACAGGTGGGCACTGGACACATCTCATAGGCCCAGGGCTGGCAGACATAGAAAGCTCTGGACCCAGGCCACAGAAGGGACCCCACAGCCTTCATTCATCCGTCCACCATTAGTTTAACAATCCCACACCACATTTCCTAAACTCATGCTCTGTTCCATTTAACCATATCACTCTCATACTTACCTCTGGTGGCCTCCCATCTTTAAAATAAAATCTAAGGGACACCTGGGTGGCTCAGTTGTTTAAGCATCTGCCTTCAGTTCAGGTCATGATCCTGGGGTCTTGGGATCAAGGCCCACATTGGGCTCCTTGCTCAGCGGGGAGCCTGCTTCTCCCTCTGCCTCCTCTCTCCCTGCTCTGACAAAGAAATAAAATCCTTTAAAAAATTAAAATAAAATAAAATCTAAGATCCATACCATGGCCTATGAGGTCCAGCCCTTTTCCAACTCTCTTCTTTGCCTATCACAGTCAGGCCAAGTTGGCCTTTCTCTGCTTTGAACACACCTGTGTTTTTCTGCCTCTGGGCCTTTGCACAGAACTTTCTCTCTGCTTGGAATTGGATTGTAAGCCCTAAAAGGTCAGGGGTTGTTTTGGTTTTGTTTGGCTCTATATCCCCAAGCACTTAACTTGGTAAACAACAGACACTCTTAATAAATAATTCTCTAGTAAACGTACTTGACCTTTTCTGTTGACTTATTTAATCTTTACAACAGCTATATCAGCTCCCTTTTCTAGAAAATAAAACAAGAACTCAGAAATTAGGCCTTTTGGGACGCCTGGGTGGCTCAGTTGCTGAAGTGCTTGCCTTTCGCCCAGGTCATAGTCCTAAAGTCCTGGGATCGAGTCCCGCATCCGGCTCCTTGCTCAGCAGAAATCCTGCTTCTCCTTCTGCCTACTGCTCTCCCTTGTGCTTTCCCTCTCTCTCTGACAAAAAAATAAATAGAATCTTTAAAAAAAAAAAAAAAAAAAGGCCATTTGTTGAGGGCCACACAGCTAAGATTCGAACACCAGAGGGAGGTTTTTTCACATCCCCCGCATGTATGGGGGGCATGGGAGTGAGGTGGTACACCACAGACCAGCTCCCAGATTCTAGATGCTTGTGGGCTTCTCAGAGCAGGAGATGTTGAGCCGGAGGTGGAAAGTTGGCGACGTGGGTCTGCCAAGTCCCTAAGAAAGCATTCCAAGCGCGAAGAACAGCAATGAACAAAGGTGTGGAGGCAGGGTGATCCAGCTCCTCCCACTAGCAGACTCCGACGGCTGGGCCGGCCCAGGACACACCGCCCCCTAAGTCCCAGGCGCTGTCGCCTGGGGGTCTCTAGAGACAGGACCCCCGTGGGCGGAGAAATCGAGGAGAAGAATCACCCCGCAGTGTCCCTCCCCAGGCAGGGGGCCGGGGCGCCCCCAGGGACGCGGGCTGGGCGCTCCCACGCCCCGCGGAGGCAGGACGTTCCCACGCAGGGGTTGGCCTTGGGAAAGGCAGTGGGGCGGGCCCGGGGGCGGGCGCCCCGCGCTCTGGCCCTTCTGCGGGCTCAGTCTCCGTTACTCAGACCCAAGTTGCCCTCGGCGCCGAGGTGAGTGAGTGGGTGGGAGAGCCTGGCTGCCGGAGCCCCGCGGGTGAGGGATGAGGCCACCAGCGGGGCTCGGACCCGAACTTTCGTCACCAGTCAGGGCCGGAGTGGTTCCTGCCATCGGGGAGGGTCAGGAGGTTTCTGGCGGCTCAGAGTCAAGGACTCTTCGGGAATTAGCTTCTTTCTGCCCGTGGGACGCCATCTCTTTCTCTGGATGTAGATTACTCTTTCCCTCTCACTATATGTGGGGCTCCCCCACCTACTTATCAATGACAGGGAGCCCTTCCCAGATGTGGGGGTCCCCTCTCAACACATGGTACAGCCCCTCCTTGTCTCTAATTATTGGGTGCTCCTCCCTCTCCCCAGATGTGAGGGGCCCTTTTTCTTTCCAGAAGTGGGATACTCCTTTCCTCTCCCAAGATGTGTGCTCCTCTTCCTCCCTCTGACCCAGTTTGGTCCTTATCCTCCTCTAAATCCTCCCCCAAATCCTCCCCCCACCCACCCCAACCTCTCTGGGATGCCAAACCCTGAGACTTTCCTGGGAGTAGGGGCTGGGCTCAGCCTGTGCAGGGGGGTGGGGGCGTCCCCACCAGATTCAGCAGAGCCGGCTCTGTGAGCACGTAGGCAGCCAATTAGAGGGGAAGGAGTCCGGGCCAGACCTGTGCAGAGACCTTGGCAGATGGCCCTGTGAGGAAAAGAGGTAGCTGTGGGACCTGCTCCCTCCCTACCTGGAGTCCTACCCAGTTTCCTTTGGGAGGGGGAGCAAATCACTGAGGGAGGGTTCCCAGCTCTGCCTGGCCAAGCTGGGGCTGGAATCAGAACCCAGGCCCCGCAGCCCCAAACTGTTGAGACCCTGTCTCAGAAGTTAGGCCTCCTCCCACTTCTTGGAAGGTTAATTGAGGTCCCAGGAGGGAGGTTCCAAATGTCTAGGATCCCCCTCCACCTCCTTAGGGATAGCAGACAAAAGTAAAAGAGTCAGGGGCATGAGGGTGACCTTGAAGTTGTGGGACCCTACCATCATAGCACCTGCAAAAAAGGGTTTCTCTTTGTGGGCTACGTGGGTAGGGGCGAGGGCAATGTGGGGGCAGGACTCATGCACACACACACACACACACACACAGATGTTCTTCAGAGCTGCCTGGAGCTTGGTGCTGAGGAAAACAGGACACGGGATGCGGGGGACCCACGGCCCAGGAAGCGCAGGTAAGACCTACACACCCATGCATGCCACCCCTGACCAACCCCGAGGCTAGTGGTGGGCTCCTGCCTTCAGGCTGTTCTGGGCCTGCTCCAGACCATTTCCCACAATCCCACTCCTTTGTCCTGGACCACATGCCTCCAGGACATGGAGCTCACATTTGACAGCCCTCCCTTCCATTCAAAACTTCCTCAGGGCCTGATCCCCCAAACTTCAGGCGCCTAAGGCCTTTGTGTCCTGAGGCAGAGGGTGCTGACAGAACCTGGCACCTCCTTTCCAGATGCTAGTTAAGAAAGGCGCCTAAAGCAGGAGAGACTTCAACCAAATAGCAGAAGGGCCTTCCGGATCCTCGTGAGAATAACAACAGATAACAGTTATTGAGGCCTTACTATGTACTCCAAGTTGTGATCAACATTTCACACAGATTAACACACTTAGACTTCATGACAGCCATGTATGGTGGACGCTGTGCTACTGTCTCCATTTTTCAGATGAACAAACTGAGGCCCATAGACCTACATATTAAAAGGGCCAAAGCAGCCATCCTGGTGGTAGTACCGATGCCTTCCGTGTGGGCATCTCTGGTATCAATAAACACAAGTTTTATCGAGACCCTCCCAGTGTCCAGCCTTGCTCTGGACCCCCTGGACACCCACGCGGAGGCCTTGAGGGCCTAGCCGTCTGGGAAAGCTTGCAGGAAAAGAAGCCAGTAGGAAAACCGACCTCTAGCGGTGTAACTTAGGGAGCGCCTCCTGTGTATACCCTTTCGAGTATAGTACCTTGAAACTTCCCACAAGGGTGAGGTAGGTTCTCCTACTGTCCCCACTTTCCAGAGGAGGACATCGAGGCACAGTGAGGTCAAGGGGCTTGCTGGAGCTGGGGGCGGGGTGCGGAACTGGGGCTCAAACCCAGCTGACTCGAAAGGCGTGCCCTTGACCCGGGTCAGAGGCTTGTGGACAGCCCTCTACAGTTTGCAAAGCGGTTCCACATCTGCCATCTCGGTTCATCTCACTCCGTCTTTGTCCACCCACTGCCTTTGCCTGCCATGCCCGCCTCACCTCCAGTCCTCCCAGAGAGCATGAGATTTGAAGCCAAAGGGGCTGAATCACAGCCCTGGCCATGCTCCTTGTTGCTCTGCGAGTTTTAGCAAGTCACTTAGCTGTTCAGTTTCTCCATCTATAAAAAGGAGAGAGAACAGTCTCACCGGGCTCAGAGTGATGCGGAATAAATGAGTCAACTCCCTCAAAGGCCTGAGAATGGCTCCGGGCCCACTGTAAGTGCTCAGTAAATGCAGCCCTCTTTTTTCCCCTCCCCCAAATATTATGGGGAGAGCTGGGATGTCCCAGGGGCAGCCTGAACTCAGCTCTTCCATTGCCCCTGCAGCCCACCGCGAGGGGAAGATGCCGCCCTACACCAACTACCATGCCCAGCGCTCCTACCCCATGCCTGATGAGCCCTTCTGCACAGAGCTCAACGCTGAGCAGCAGGCCCTGAAGGAGAAGGAGAAGGGCAGCTGGACCCAGCTGAGCCATGCCGAGAAGGTGGCCCGTAGGTGTTAGGGTGGGGCTAGCTGGGCAGAGTGGGCTTGGCGGTGACTCTGTAAAGGGCACCTGGGTGGCTCAGTCAGTTAAGGGTCCGACTCTTGGTTTGGGCTCAGGTCACAGCCTCCCATGCTGAGGTCATGATCTTAGGTTCGTGAGATCGAGCCCTGCAGCTGCTTGAGATTCCCTCTCCCTCTCCCTTCCCCTCTACCTCTCCCCCACTTCTCTCTAAAATAAATAAGTAAATAAGTAAGTAAATATAAAAATAAATAAAATCCTAAAAAGAAAGAGAGAAGGAAAGGAAGAAAGAAAGACCGATACCCAAGACAGCCAGAAAACCCCAAATTCCTGATCTGAGGGGTGAACTTCATCATTTGATTGTTTATTCTTTTATTCAGTCAGCTCTTTGTGCACAGCCAGATGCTAGGTGATGCTGGGGACACAGGAGCGAATCACCTTGATGGTTCTTGCCATTGGCCCAGGGCTCCCAGTTCAGTGAGGGAAGGGACACAGACCCGGAAAACTGTACCACAGGCTGCGTGGCTAGGGTGAGGTGTGTCCAGGGGGTTGTGAGGACCCGAAGGAGAGAGAGATGGAATCCTGATGGGCCTTCCAGAGGAGGGCATGTTCTGGTTGGCCTTGAATGGTGAGGAGGAGGGTGTTGCTGGCAGTGGGAACAGTGTGGGGAGAGACACCGAAGCAGGAAAGTGTGGACTGTCTTGGGTATCACTGAGTGGTGTGGGGAGGTGGAGCAGAAAGGCAAGTAAGGTGGGTGGGAGGGCGGGGACCTGACCCTGGGAAATGGGAGGGATGTGTCCTGCCCACCAGAAGTTCCCCTAAACGACTCTGATATTTGGAGCATGCTCCTGGCCATGCTTTGCCTAAAGGGGATGCTCCGTAAGAATTTGCTGAGTGGACAGCCTCTGCTGCAAGAGTGGGGAGGCTGGGGATCCCTGAGGCCAAGACTTGGCCCAGGGAATGGATACACATGAGGCCCCTCCCTCCCCACCCCTCCTCTGCCTCCAGTGTACCGCCTTCAGTTCCATGAGACCTTCGCAGAGATGAACCGTCGCTCCAACGAGTGGAAGACCGTGATGGGCTGTGTTTTCTTCTTTTTTGGATTCACAGCTCTGATGATTTGGTGGCAGCGGGTCTATGGTGAGTGGCAACCCCTCACCTTGCTACAGCCCTGGGCCGTCCAGCTCTTACAGGGCAACTATCCTGGCACTCATGTGCAGAGTTTTGAAAAGTCCTCCAAGGAGGTGCAGGGTGAAGGGCAGAGCATGGCTGCCTGGGTTGGGATGTAGGAGCTCTATTTCTCTGGGTCTCAATTCCTTCATCCGTAAAATGAAAATAATAGTGCCCACGTCACAGGGTTCTTTTGAGGATTTAATGGCTGTAAGCCAGTGCCTGGCACATTATCATGAATGGAGCCGTTACTGATTGCTATTAGTAACCATTAATTTTTCCGTCACAGAGAGTCTCCAACATACGAGAGCTTAAACAAGATACAGGTTTTGTTCCTCTCACAAAACAGGCCAGGGAGAGTATGGAGAAATGTCAGACTCCTTTTGTGGTGTTGCATGGCTGTCCTCCCTATGTGGCTTCCTTCTTGCCATATGAGATGGCCGCTTCAGCTCCAGCCTTGAAGGCCTACCTTCCAGCCAAGATCGGGGAAAGGAATGCCCCTCCTCTTTTAGGTCCAGAAGTTGCCCACATCCCTTCTGCTCACCTCCTGTTGGCTAGAAATGATCACATGACTACATCTAGCCACAAAGGAAATTGGGAAATGTAGTTTTTAGCTAGCTGGTCCCATGCCCAGCTAATGGCTTATGACTACAGAAGAGTGATGCTCCAGGTGTGGTCTCTGGACCAACATCATCATTTGGGAATGCTCAGAAATGCAAATACTCAGCTCCAGTCTGGATCTACCAAGTCAGACAGTGTGAGAGGGAGCCCAGCCATCTGTGTTTTAACAAGCTCTCCAAGTCATTCTGATACCCACTCAGCTTTAGGGAGCACTGCTCCAGAAGAAGGGGTGGGGATGTTGGGGAAGAGCTGGCAGCCTGTGCCCCAGCTTCTCACTCCCAACAGTCTCACCTTTCTTCTTCTGTGAGAGTGTGATGGGAATTCCTGTCTTGCATGAGGAAGAAATGAGGGAGACTTTGGGAAGAATTCTAGTTTAGCCCAGTGTTTTGGTGCTGACAGGTGCCATAAAGATCTCTTCCTTCTTTCCCACCCACTGGGATAGGAAGTCCCAGTGAGGAGGTCTGACAAGCTGAGTCAGCCTTAGAGCAGATGGACCATGAAGTCAAGTCTGAACTGTGTGGGGAGGCCCATGGTCCCTCATGCACACACATCAAGGCACCTGACATGCCTCTTGAGTGCCCCAGCCTTTTATCGGACTACTGCCCTCTTCAGATTTTTAAAGTGAACACCCCTTCCTCACCTCCTACCTCCAGCCCCCTTAGGAAGCAAAAGAAACCGTCTCCTCCTGGGCCTTTCCCAGTCAGTGGGAGCAAACTCAGTAATTGTAATTTGAATCAGTGCTCCTATTCCATTGGGCCATAAGGTAAGGAAGCGGGCTCAGAAAGGGAAAGGAGCTTGGCCCAATTCCCAGTGAGTCAAAGGCAGAGCTGGGACCAGAACCCAGAGGTCCCTGCAATGAAGCTTTAGCAGGGAGTCTGTTGAGGGGACAGACAGGGTGGAAGGGGGTCCTCAGTGCAGGGCGTCTTAACCCTGTGACTGGAGACCCTGGCTCAGGGGGACAGGGTGGAGGACTTGCAGGGTGGCTCAACCCTTGCCCCCACCCCATGCCTTCCCCGCAGTGTTTCCAAAGAAGCCCATCACCCTGACGGATGAGTGGAAGGCCCAACAGCTCCAGCGTATCCTGGATATGAAGGGCAACCCCGTGCAAGGCCTGGCCTCCCGGTGGGACTATGAGAAGAAGGAGTGGAAGAAGTGATGCAGCATCAGGGCTGACCTCCCTGCAGCTCTGCTCCAGCCTAGAGCCTGTGGAGGGCCCTTTCCTCTCCTTAATGCCAATAAAGCAGGCCTGTTCTCTTCTGTCTTCAATTTCCACCTCAGTCTTTACTTGGCACGAACCCTAAAGTATACCTAAGATTGAGTACTGGGGTGAAGGAAGGGCAGGAATAAGCCATTTTCCAGGGGCCCAGAGCCCAGCGAGTCATGGAGGGCTTCCTGGAGGAATAGGAGTTAGGTTTTAGTCTTAAGGGATCTGTGGCATTAGGAAAGGGAGGAAGGAGAAGGGGAGGTATTCCAGGTGGAGGGAGTGGCTTGAGCAAAGGCACGGACTTATTCAGTCAATTATTAACAAATATTTACTGAGCACCTACTGTATGCCAGGTACTAATCCAGGCATGTAAGTACTAATGCGGTACTAATGCCGCAGTAAGTAAGGCAAAGTCTCTGGGCCCCATAGAGGAGGCATTCTTTTGTGGAGGGAGACAGAATATGTAACCAGTGCTGTAAAGAAACAAAACAAAAGGATAAGGGGACAGAATTAAGGTGCACCTGGGTGGCTCAGTCGGTTAAGCGTCTGACTCTTGATTTTGGCTCAGGTCATTACCTCAGGGTCTTGGGATCGAAACCCGTGTTGGGTTTCATGTTCAGCTCTGGACACCAGTTGGGTGTATGAAAATTCAACTCAATTCCGACACGCAATTTGGAAATAGCATCACAGGTTAAGGATTCAGTCCTACCAGAAGTCCTGCCCCCCACTTTTAGACACCAGTTCCCCAGCCCAAGTTACCTGTGCTCAGTCTGGCTGACTGGCTAGAAATCAGAGGATTCCACAACCCGCTCCCTGGGTTTGATTAGTTTACTAACACAGCTCTCAGAACTCAGGATTACTCACTGGATTACCAGTTTCTTACAAAAGGACAGAACTCAAGACCAGCCAGATGGAAGAAATGCAGAGGGCAAGGCATAAGGAAAGGCACGGTACTGCCCTGCCCTCTCCAGGCACTGCTCTCCCTGCATCTCCCCGTGTTCACCAACCCAGCAGCTCTCCAAAACACCTGTCCTTTCGGGGTTTTATGTAGTCTTCCTTACAGAACCATGATTGATTAAATCATTGGCCTTTGCAGAATGATTCAACCTCAAGCCTCTCTCTCCCCCTGGACGTGGGGCGGGGTGGATGTGGGGCTGTGAGACTCAAAGTTCAACCCTCCAATCACATGGTTTGTTCTCTGGGAAATCCTTAGGTAGAGCCCCAAAGTCACCTTGTTAACATAAGAAGCATCTCCTTCCTTGCTCTGATTACTTAGCAAATTCCAAGGGTATTAAAAGCTCTGTGCCAGAAACTGGGCGAAGACCAAATTTATGTATTTCTTATTATAAATGACACTATCGCAGGCTGACATAACAAAATACCACTGGCTGAGTGGCTTAAACAACAGAAATGTATTTTATCACAGTTCTGGAGGCTAGAAGTCCAAGATCAAGGTGTTCGCAGGATTGGCTGCTTCTGATGTCTGTCCTTGGCTTGCTAATAGCCACATTCTTGCTACATCCTCATGGTACTTTCCTTCGTGCATATGTGCATCCCTGGTGTCTCTCGGTGTTCAGATTTCCTCTGCTTATAAACATGCCAGTCTGATTGATTGGGTTAGGGCCTTTCCTAAAGGCTTCATTTTATCTTCATTGCCTCTTTAAAGACCCTATCCCCCAGACCACTACATGCTGAGGTTCTGGAGGCTAGGACTTCAGTGTATGCATTTGCAGGAGACATGACTCAGCCCGTAACAGTTGGGTTCAAAATTATGCCATTGTCTCCTTGTTCTGGGAGCAGCGGGCACCTAGGACATTTTCTTCTCTTGGCAGAAGTCAAAGACCCCTGAGGGGGCAGGGGGATGACTAGAGACCCAGGATGCTGTTAATGGCTGGGCTCAGAGAACACACATTCCACTGGTCAAAGCAAATCTTAGGGTGTTCCAGTTACTAGTGCTACCTTACAAACTACCCCAAAACTTAGTGGCATAAAACAGCCATTGTATTATGCTCACCCATTCTGCAGGTCAGGAATCCAGTCATTACTCTTTGCTTCTATTCTAGAATGTTTGAGGTCTCAGCCGGAAACACTCAAAAGGCAGTGGACAGAATCTTCTGGAGGTGTTTTCACTCTGGTGGTTGATGCTGGCGGAACATCAACCTGAACCGGGACAGCTCAGTTGGCGCTGTCAACCGGACATCCTTATTTTGTGGCTTCCCCAGGTGGTCTCTCTGTGTGGGCTAGTTTGCAGTCCCTCGCAACATGGTGGGTGGCTTCCAAGAGTGCGAATTCCAAAAGAACAAGAAGGAAGTGTATTGCATCTTCGTGACCTAGCCTCAGAAGACACATAGCATCACTTCTGCTGAACGCTGTTGGTCCAGGCACTCACCAAGTTCCACCTATGTTCAAGAGGGAGAGGACATAGACTTCTTGGCATGATGGTCACAATGCGAGATGTAAGATCCATATGAGATGGGAGATACTGTTGTGGCTGTCTTCGGAAAATACAGTCTGCCCACTCACAGCCAAGCCCAATGTCAGTGGGCAGAGAAATATCCTCCATCTGAGTACACATGATGAATGTGGAGTGGGGGAAAAGGCAGAATCGTGAGCGAATACCACATCCTATCACTGATGGTGTAGAAACAACCAACACAGGGGCTCCTGGGTGGCTCAGTCGTTAAGCATCTGCCTTTGGCTCAGGTCATGATCCCACGGTCCTGGGATTGAGCCCTGCATCAGAATCCCTGCAGGAAGTCTGCTTCTCCCCATCCTGCTTGCTGTTCTCCCTGCTTGTGCTCTCTCTCTCTCTCTCTGTCAAATAAATAAATAAAACCTTAAAAAAAAACCCCAACCAACACAAAATTATGTTGATAGAGGCTAAAACTGACCACATGTAGTTGGATATTGACTAAAATTCAAACAGACAATAACATTTTGACATTTAGATCATCCAGTCCGACCTGAAAAATCAGACCAGATGGAAATAATGGACAACAGCCGATAAAGCACAATGGCAGAAAACCGGAGAAATCAGATGTGGATAAACATGACTGAGAGAAGAATCACAGGCTCATGGTGGCATTCACTCCATGAAGCCAAGTTGATTGTAATGAAAAAATAATTTTGTAAAATTAAATTTATAATAGCAAACATTAGAAAGTTTTAACTTTTGTTATAAAATAATAGACTGAAGAATAAAATTGACTTCATGCAGCTTGCTCAAGGAAGTGCTTTTTTTTTTAAAGATTTTATTTATTTATTTGACAGACAGAGATCACAAGTAGGCAGAGAGGCAGGCAGAGAGAGAGGGGGAAGCAGGCTCCCTGCAGAGCAGAGAGCCAGATGCGGGGCTCGATCCCAGATCCCAGATCCCAGATCCCAGATCCATGACCTGAGCTGAAGGCAGAGGCTTTAACCCACTGAGCCACCGAGGCACCCCTGTTTTTGTGGTTTTTTTTTTGTTTTTTGTTTTTTTTTTTTAGTGGAGGAGGAGGAGGAGAGAGAGAGAGAGAACACGCAAGCACGAACACCCACTATCCAGCGGGAAAGGGAGATTTTTTTTTTTAAGATTTTATTTATTTGTCGGAGAGAGAGGAGGAGAGAGAGAGGGAGAGAAAGAGCGCGCACACAACCAGGAGGAGGAGCAGGGGAGCTTCAGAGGCAGATGGAGAAGGAGGCTTTCCGCTGAGCAAGGAGCACCGATACAGAACTGGATCCTGGGATCAATGACCTGAGCTGAAGGCAGATGCTTAACCTATGAAGCCACCCAGCAGTCACCCCCACCCCCCCTTTTTTTATTTTAAAGATTTATATATTTGACAGAGACAGCTAGAGAGAGGATATAAGTAGGGGAGTGGGAGAGGAAGGAGCAGGGAGCCTGATGTGGGCTCCATCCCAGGACACCTGGATCATGACCGGAAGGCAGAGGCTTAACGACTGAGCCACCCAGGCGCCCCAGGAAAGGGAGAATTTTAAGCAGGCTCCGTGCCCAGCGTGGACCTGGACTCAATCTCACAGTCCTGAGATCATGACCTGTGCTAACAAGAGTCAGATGCTTAACCAAATGAGTCACCAAGCCACCCTCTAAGATTCTTTTTTAAGATTTTATTTTAAAATAATCTCTGCATCCAGTGTAGGGCTTGGATTTACACCCCGGAGATCAAGAGGCGCACATTCTACCGACTGAGTTAGCCAGGCAGCCCAGCCCAGAATTATTTTAGATAACTCGTGCCACATCATTTCATCTGCAAATACTTCAGTGCGTGTTTCTAAACAATGACTATTTAATGTACACGACTCCAATACTATTAATATACATACAAGTTTTAACAATATTTCCTTAATATCAAATATCCAGTAGGTATGCACATTTCTCTAGTTGCCTCATAACAGTTATATTTATGTGAATTTTTTTGGAATGAAGATACACTTTTTTTTAAAAGATTTTATTTATTTATTTATTTGACAGATAAAGATCACAAGGAGGCAAAAAGGCAGGCAGAGAGGAGGGGGAGAGCAGGCTGTCCACTGAGCAGAGAGCCTGATGTGGGGCTCGATCCCAGGACCCTGGAATCATGACCTGAGCCGAAGGCAGAGGCTTTAACCCACTGAGCCACCCAGGCACCCCCCCCCCCACTTTTTTCTAAGAGTGGGTAGGGCAGAGGGAGAAGGAGAGACAGAATTTTTTTTTTTTTTTTAGATTTTATTTATTTATTTGCCAGAGAGAGAGGGAGAGAGAGAGCGAGCACAGGCAGACAAAGTGGCAGGCAGAGGCAGAGGGAGAAGCAGGCTCCCTGCCGAGCAAGGAGCCCGATATGGGACTCTATCCCAGGAGGCTGGGATCAAGACAGCCAAAGGCAGCTGCTTAACCAACTGAGCCACCGAGGCATCCCAGAGAGACAGAATCTTAAGCAGGCTCTGCACTGGGCTCCCCGAAGGGCTCTATTTCAGGAGCCTGAGATCAGGAACGTGAGATCATGACCCGAACTAAAATCAAGAGTCGATTGCTTAACCTACTAAGCCTCCCAGGCGCTCCAGGAACGAGGGTCCACCTTAAAGCTAAAGATTGCAGTTGGTTCATCTACGCCTTTGGTTTTGCTAGCAAGGTAATTCCCTTCCTTTTTCTTCTATTTTCTGGAAGAGATTGTGTAGAAACAGCATTCATTCTTTACACATTTGGACGAATTCTCTGGCAAAATCATTGTAGGTGGCAGGGTGGGTGGGTATTTAAACTACTGATTCAGTATCCGGGATTGTTACAGGGTTATTCAAATGACCCTGATATTTTACATTGGGTGAATTGTGGTAGCTCCCGCTAAGCCGGCTCTTACTGTATCCCAGAAGTTTTGGTGTTTTGTGTTTTCATTTGTCTCTAAGTTTTTTCTAATTTCCTTTGTGATATGTTCTTTGATTTATTGGTTAACAGTGTGTTTTTAAAATTTCCATATATTTGTGAATTTCCCAGTTTTCTGTTACAGATTTCTAACTTCATTCCATTGCGATTAGAGAAGATACATTATATGATTTCAATCTTTTAAGTTTATTGAGTGGCACCCAGTTGGCTCAGTCCCAAGAGCCTGTACCTCATGATTTCAGGGTCATGACTTCAAGTCCCACGTTGGGTGTGGATTCTATTTAAAAATAAATAAATGAAATAAATTAAATTTGTTGAGGCTTTTTTTGTGTGTGTGTGTGTGTGTGGTTTAACATACAGGTATCCTGGGGTGCCTGGGTAGGTCAGTGGGTTAAAGCCTCTGCCTTGGGCTCAGGTTGTGACTCCAGGGTCCTGGGATCGAGCCCTGCATCGGGCTCTCTGCTCGGCTGGGAGCCTGCTTCCTCCTCTCTCTCTGCCTACTTGTGATCTGCCAAATAAATAAATCCTTAAAAAAAAAAAAAAAGGAAAAATAACATATAGGTATCTATCCTGGAGAACATTTCATGTGCACCAAAGAATGTGTTGTTGGGTGGGGTATCCTATAGATGTCTGTTAGGGCTAGCTGGGTTTTTGGTTTGTATTTAAGATTTTTATTTATTTGTTTGACAGAGAGATAGAGAGAGCCACAGAGCACAAGCAGGGGGAATGGCAGAGGGAGAGGGAGAAGCAGGCTCCCCACTGAGCTGGGAGCCCAATGTGGGGCTCTATGCCAGGACCTTGGGATCATGACCTGAGCCAAAGTCAGAGGCTTAACCTACTGAGCCACCCAGGTGCCTGGGGCTAGTTGGTTTATAGGGATGCTTAAATTCTTGATTTTTTTCTCATTTCCTTTTGTGTGTATTTAAAAGATTTTACCCATTTATTTGACAGAGAGAGAGATCACAAGCAGGCAGAGATAGAGGGGGAAGCAGGCTCCCCGCTGAGCAGAGCCCGATGTAGGGCTCGATCCCAGGACCCTGAGACCCTGACCTGAGCCGAAGACAGAGGCTCGACCCACTGAGCCACCCAGGCGCCCCTAAGATATTTTCATAAGTATCATGTCACCATGGGGATTACAATTAACATCTTTTAAAATTTATTTATTTATTTATTTGCTAGAGAGAGAGAGAGAGAGAGCGCACAAGCAGGGGTAGCAGTAGAGGCAGGGGTAGCAGCAGAGGCAGAGGGAGAAGTAGCCTCCCCATTAAGCAGGGAGCCTGATCCAGGACTTTGGGATCATGACCTGAGCCAAAGGCAGACACTTAACCAAGTGAGCTACCCAGGCGCCCCACAATTAACATTTTAAAATGACAATAACCTTCCATTGATCGCAGTTTAAGTTGAGCAACATAAAAACTGCTCCTATATGGCTCCACCCTCCCCCTTTTTATAGCAAATTTTTGTCACAAATTGTATCTTTATACATTATGTGCCCATTACCATAGATTTCGAATTTTTTTATGCATTTGCAGTTAAAAAATATTTAAGTAATCTCTGCATCCCGTAGGGGACTCGAACCTATGACCCTGAGATCAGGAGTCACATGCTCCTCCAACAGAGCCAGCCAGGGGACCCTTTAATGCTTTTGTATTTTAAATCCTGTAGGAGGGACGCCTGGGTGTCTCCGTGGCTAGGTGTCTGGGTTCAGCTCATGGCTTGATCGTGCTCAGCGGGGAGTCCGCTTCTCTCTCTCCTTCCTGTTCATCAGTCTCTCTCTCTCTCTGTCTCGCTATATCTGGCTCTCAAATCAGTCAATCACTCACTCTTGTAGGATACAGAGTTACAACCCCAACATACAATTTTATATTTTTCTATGTAGTTACCCTTATCAGAGTTCTTTATTTCTTTGTATGTCTTCGAATTTCACTGATTTCCGTCCACTCTTTTCTTTATTATTTCCTTCCGTCTGCTTGGAGTTTACTTCAGTCTTCTTTTCCTAGTTTCTTGAGGTTAGATTATTGAGCTGAGACTTCTTTTTTCTCATGTGTGCCTTTATTATACACACTTACCTCTCAGCACTGCCCTCACTGTGTCCTGCGAATTTTGATATATTGTGTCTTCATCTCATTCAATGAAATATATATATTTTTATTTCCCTAGAGTTTTCCTCTTTGACCCGTGAATTATTTAGAAAAGTGCTGTTTAGTTTCCCAGTGCTTGGAGAGTTTCTGATTATCTTTCTGTTGTTGATTTCTAGTTTGATTTCACTGAGAACACACTGTGTGATTTCAAATGCTTTTTAATTTGTCGAGGTGTGTTTTACAGCCCAGAACATGGTCTGTATTGTGATATAGTCAGTGGGCACTTGGAGGGATTGTATATTCTGCTGCTGTTGAATTCAGCATTCTATAAATGTCCACTGGTTTCTATCGTCCGATGGTGCTGTTGAGTTCTTCTGCATTGTTGGTGATTTTCTGTCTAGTTGTTCCCTCAGTTTTGAGGGAAGTGTATTATTAATCATGGATTTGTTGGTTTCTCTCTCTCTTTATTTTTTTTAAGATTTTATATATGTATTTATTTATTTATTTATCAGAGAGAGAGAGAGAGAGCACAGGCAGAGAGGCAGGCAGAGGCAGAGGGAGAAGCAGGCTCCCTGCCGAGCAAGGAGCTCGATGTGGGACTCCATCCCAGGACGCTGGGATCATGACCTGAGCCAAAGGCAGCCGCTCAACCAACTGAGCCACCCAGGCATCCCTGTTGGTTTCTCTTTTTAAGCCTATCAGTTTTTGCTGCTTGCATGATGTATCTTTTCTGTCCTTCTTCCCTCAGCTGCTTCTATATGTGAAGTGTTTCTTATAGGCAGCATGTAGTTGGTTTTTAAAATTCACTCTGCCAATATATTTTTATTTTCATTTTTTAAGTAAGCTCTATACCTAACACAGGGCTTGAACTCACAACCCAGTATCAGGAGTCGCGTGCTCTGCAGACTGAGCCAGCCAGGGGCCCCTTTCCCAGTATCTTTTCATTGGTGTATTTAGACCATCACACTTAAAATAATTACTGCTATGCTAAGACATATCTCCCTCTCCCCACCTCCGTGTGTTCTCTCTGTTATTTATTTCCCGTTTTATTTTTCTGGCTTTCTGGAAGAATTTGTGGAAGAATGTGGACATTTTTTTACAATTCCATTTTATTTTATCCATAGTGTTTTTGAGTGTCTTTTTGCATAGCTTTTTAGTGGTTGCTGTTGGTATTATGTCATGTGCACGCACCTTACCGCAGTCTGCTGGAGCCATCATTTCCCAATTTGAGTGAAGTGTAGAAACCTTATCCTCTTTTTTTTTTTTAAAGATTTTATTTATTTATTTATTAGAGAGAGAGAGGGAGAGCGAGCTCAGGCAGACAGAGTAGTAGGGAGAGGCAGAGAGAGAAGCAGACTCCCTGCTGAGCAAGGAGCCCGATGCGGGACTCGATCCCAGGACGCTGGGATCATGACCTGAGCTGAAGGCAGCCGCTTAACCAACTGAGCCACCCAGGCGTCCCGAAACCTTATCCTCTTTACATCGCTTTACCCTCTTTCATTGCTGCCAGGTGGGGGGTGGAGTTGTGGGCTCCCAGCACGGCCTCCATCAACATTGTGAGGAAGAGACAAGAGCAGGCTCCTTACTGGCCAGCAGACATGAATGTCCTGGCTCCCTGGGCCTCATCTCACAACGTCCCATAATGGCGGGGGTGTCGGGGCACCTTGACTCATGATGGTAGATGGAAGTCGCCAAATCCCTGCTTGGCCCTTGCTGATGTGCATAGGGCCACAGTTTTTGCAGTGCTGTTTGGTTGGAGTAGAGCTAGGAACTGTCTAGAAGTTCTGTCCTGGGGCGCCTGGGTGGCTCAGTGGGTTAAGCCTCTCTGCCTTCAGCTCAGGTCATGATCCCAGCGTCCTGGGATCAAGCCCCGCAGGGCTCCCCCTGCTCTCTCTGCCTGTCTCTCTGCCTACTTGTGATCTCTCTCTCTGTCAAATAAATAAAAAATAAAATCTTAAAAAAAAAAAAAGTTCTGTACTGCAGGGTTGTTCCTTTCCTAATCATTTGACTAGAGAAAGCAGGGTTTGGGGGCTGTTTCATCTTTTCTGTACTCACTGGCTTTTTTGGGTAGCCAGCTCCAGCTTCTTTGGCTCCAAGTCTGGGATCTCTGAGGTGAAAAGAAAACCCATGGAACTTGCCACCGAGTCATTCCTGGGGACCTGAGGGCCCTGGCTGGTTTGCCTTCTCATCACCTTTCAGAGTTTTCTTATGCTTTTTTTTTTTTTAAGACTTTATTTATTCATTTGACAGGGAGATAGAGAGAGAGCACAAGTAAGCAGAGCAGCAGGCAGAGGGAGAGAGAGAAGCAGGCTCTCTGCCAAGCAGGGTGCCCGATGAGGGGCTCGATCCCAGGATTCTGGGATCATGACCTGAGCCGAAGGCAGCTGCTTAACCAACTGAGCCACCCAGGCGCCCCTCTTATGCTTGTTTTAAAGATTTTATTTTTATTTATTTGTTAGAGAGAGAGAGAGAGCGAGCACAGGCAGACAGAGAGGCAGGCAGAGGCAGAGGGAGAAGCAGGCTCCCTGCCGAGCAAGGAGCCCGATGCGGGACTCGATCCGAGGACGCCGGGATCATGACCTGAGCCGAAGGCAGCCGCTTAACCAACTGAGCCACCCAGGCGTCCCTTATGCTTGTTTTATATACAGTGTCCAGGGTTTTTAGTTAGCAGGACAAAGAAAAGAAAGATCTGCTCTATCTTCCTGGAAGAGTGAGTAGAGAAGTAGGGTCACTTGAGTCCTCCTCCACCCCAGTCTGCATTTTACTGATTACATTCCTATGTAACTTACTGTGCCCCTCCATTCCCTGCATTTTCCATCTATGGTGGTTACATTTAGAAGCTTTGGTTGCATTTAGATTTGACTGTTGGACACGAATTTTTCACGGGTGTGCTGTGTTCCTCGGCCAGGAGGCTCACGATATTGAGCGGTTTTGCCTGCCATTTGCAGCCTTCGTCGGTCCTCGTGCGGATTCATTAACTTATCAGGGATACAGATGGCTTTTATATTATTAAAAGATGCCAACCTCAATTAGAGTTTTGCAAATGAAATTTTAAAGCATGGGATACTATTTTTTCATCCACCAGATGGACAAAGATCAAAGAGTGTGAACACGGATGCTGGCGAGGGTGCAGGAGACATGCAGTTCCACGGGATGACAGCTTCGGCTGTCTCCATCCACACAACAAACGCACAGATCTTTTGGCTCAGCGATTCTGCTTCTATGAATATCCCGTGGGTATACATGTATGTGTGCAAAATGATGGACACGCCAGGTTGCTGATTGCAGTATTGCTTGGATTAGAGAAGTAACTAGGAAATGGTCCCTCCCTCAAGGCGAGTGTCCCAGCTGGTGTACTTACTACATAAGCTTCACAAGTTGTGGCAGATGTGTTGCTGCCCCGGCCCTGCGCCCTCAGTGCATCCTCAGAAGTCCTGTGCAACTTTGGTGACGGTTCTCATTCAAAGAAACAGTCACCTTGTCTTTGAGATTATAGGTTCCTTTGTGCTCGGCACAAGCATGGGGCAGACAGGGCGTGCGGAATGCTGAGGAGAAATCTCACAGGAGTAGCCTTCAAGCAATGAGGGATGGGAGTTGGTGGAGAAATACCTTGCAGGTCTTGTCCCTAGAATATTCCACAGGTCTTTTAAAGGATCCCCTGGGAAGGAGCCCCATTGTCTGAGGTGGCCACTTGTCATTGCACCCTGTCTTGGCTTCCTGTCCTTCCCACTTAAACTACTTAAACCTGAATCCTTACTTTTAGACTTTGCTTTCAGGGGATCTGCAGTAAGACGTAGAGCTTGGGGCAGTCAGAGCCCCAAGACTAGTCCCCTCAGGGATCTGAAGAGCAGTGGTAGCGGGTGTGGGAATGGTCTGACAGCATAGCCTAATAACATGTTTATGGTGCCATTTATGGTCATTCTTAAGCACTTAAACATAAAACCTGCATTTAATCTGCATAGCCACTCATTACTATCGTCTCCATTTTACAGCTGAAGAAACTCTGGCACAGAGATGTCAAGACACTTGTCCAAGGGCATCCAGCTATCCCAGGAAGTATAGTTTTAGAGCCCTGCTCCCAACCACTACACAGACTCTCTCTCTCCTCTGGCCCTCATCGCTCCACCAGGATGAGTGGAGCACGGCCAAGGTTGGGCTCTTCCTGGACATCTACTGCAGGGGTCAGCCACAAAGCACATGGCCAGCCATCTCCACAAGGACCCTCCACAAAGTCTATGGAACCATGGAGGAGTTTGTTTTCCAGGTGCCCAAGGGGCTTGGCATGAAGCCCAGGTGAGATTGATGTGCCTAAAAGGGATGGCCAACCAGCTGCAGAGGCATGCCTGCCACATAAATGGTTCGCAAATAAAGACTTTATGGTTATTTTCATTTATTGCTATTATTTTCACAAGGCAATAGGCCAGGGAACAGCTTGTTTGTTTGTTTAGGGTGTGGGGGGCACTGTTTTTCACAGCAGTGCAATTTGAGCCAAGCCTTCCTGATGTGGGGACTGGTCATTTCCCTGCTCAGCAACATATTTACAAACTATCTTGCTGGCTAGCCACTTTTTTATTTAAGTACTCTCTACATCCAAAGTGGAGCTGAAACTCACAACCCCAAGATCAAATCCCATGTTCTGCCAGTTGCCCTTGGTACTATAGTGTTGTTTTTTTTTTTTTTAAGATTTTATTTATTTGTCAGAGAGAGAGCAGGAGCGAGCACAGGCAGACAGAATGGCAGGCAGAGGCAGAGGGAGAAGCAGGCCCCCCGCTGAGCAAGGAGCCCGACTCGGACGGATCCCAGGACACTGGGATCAACCAACTGAGCCACCCAGGCGTCCCGGTACTATAGTGTTTTAAGAGTGACTTCCTTAGCACCTGGCTGGCTGGCTGTGGGTAGGGCATTCAACTTTTTTTTTTTTTTTTTAAGATTTTATGTATTTATTTGACAGATAGAGATCACAAGTAGGCAGAAAAGCAGGCAGAGAGAGAGGAGGAAGCAGGCTCCCTGCCGAGCAGAGAGCCAGATTCGGGGCTCGATCCTAGGCCCCTGAGATCAGAGCCGAAAGCAGAGGCTTTAACTCACTGAGCCACCCAGGCGCCCGGGGCATGCAACTCTAGATCTCAGGGTCAGTTCAAGCCTCACACTGGGTGTGGAGCTTACTTAAAAAAAAAGATGACTTCCTCAAACTTTAAGATTGACAAATATGATTTCAATAAATTTATGTCTTGTTTGATTTCTTAATAAAGTACATGTACTAATGTTAGAATTCTGGTCATATTTAGTATTAATTCCCTCCTAAATTATTAAAACCCCCTCATTTCAGTAGGTTCACGCATGATTAGCTTGAATAATTTCATGTAAAAAGCCTTGTGAATTCTTTTTTTTTTTTAATTTTTTTTTAAAGATTTTATTTATTTATTAGTTAGAGAGAGAGCGAGCACAGGCAGACAGAGAGGCAGGCAGAGGCAGAGGGAGAAGCAGGCTCCCTGCCGAGCAAGGAGCCCGATGTGGGACTCGATCCCAGGACGCTGGGATCATGACCTGAGCCGAAGGCAGAGGCTTTAACCCACTGAGCCACCCAGGCGTCCCAAAAGCCTTGTGAATTCTTATGAAATTTAAATGGTCTCACTACACAGTCTGTCCCTTTCTTCTTTCCTCCCTTTCGTACTTTTTCTCTCCCTCTGTGTGCTATTTGGCCTTGCCCAGCTTTAATAACAGTTGTAATTTTCTCCAAAAAAAAAAAAAAAAGGATTTGAAAGCTTTACATCATTTCCTGTGTTCTGGAACTTATCATTAATTTAAAATACCTGAAATGAAAAAGTTCATTTTGGGGGCGCCTGGGTGGCTCAGTGGGTTAAAGCCTCTGCCTTCGGCTCAGGTCATGATCCCAGGGTCCTGGGATCGAGCCCTGCATCGGGCTCTCTGCTCTGCGGACAGCCTGCTTCCTCCTCTCTCTCTCTGCCTCTCTGCCTACTTGTGATCTCTATCAAATAAATAAACAAAATCTTTAAAAAAGTTCATTTTGATTTGAAATTCACTTGAATACAGGATTATACTTGTCAATTAAGGGAAAAACTGTTTGAACATTCAAATATAATTTCAATTTTAAGTTTTGGATGGTTAAAACTTTTTTTTTTTAAAGATTTTATTTATTTATTTGTCAGAGAGAGAGCGCGCAGGAGCGAGCACAGGCAGACAGAGTGGCAGGCAGAGGCAGAGGGAGAAGCAGGCTCCCCGCCAAGCAAGGAGCCCGATGTGGGACTCGATCCCAGGACACTGGGATCATGTCCTGAGCTGAAGGCAGTTGCTTAACCAACTGAGCCACCCAGGCGTCCCTAAAATTTTTCTTTTATCACCTACTTGGGGCTATGAAGTCTCTTGTTGATGCTGACTACCAAGAATTTGAATCAGAGATCATCATTAATAAGCCTCGGTCAGGAATTGTGTGAACCATTTTGATTACAAAAGTTCATATAAAATAATGTATTCATTGTTTCAATCGAAGTTAATACTTCTCTAAAAAAAAAAAAAAGAAATATATTTCATTTTTCTCCTCATAAAAACAGTACATAGAAATGGAATGGATTTTCCCCTAGGACCCACATAGGCAGTCTGAAACCCCTCCCAACTTTCCCTCAGTGTGCAATTCCAGTATTTTATGCATGTGCCATGGCACGTATAAGGTTGGAAATCACCGAGTTTGAGGTCTGGGTAAAACACTACACAGCTAGAAAAAATAATGAAGCTGCCACGAGTGTTGATAACTTGAAGCTGCACGATGAGTACACAGGGATTCATGTATGAATATGGAAACTTCTGTAAGATACCTTATTTAGGGGGAAAAGGCAAAGCAGTGTGTGTCTGCTACCATTTATGTAAAAAAAAGGCGGGGAGTGGTGGTGCGGTGAGGATCAGAATATATTTCTATCTGTGTATTTGGCTGTATGTGAAAAGATGTTTCCAGAGATCAAAAATCTGAAGAGGGGGCCTGAGTGCCTAAGATAAAAGGGCAGGGGCAAGGGAATCATTGTGGGGGTAGGGGTCGGGGCGGGGGGGGGGGGGGGGAAAGACTGGAGACTTTGGTTTTGAACTAGGGAGGATGACCCTGAGTCCTAAGAGAGCCCTGGGAAGCTCTGAAGACGGTACCCCAAGACTGGAAATGTAGAGATCCCTCTGGTGACCAGGACCGAGGAGACACCGGAGAAATCTGTCCCGTGGGAGAGGGGATTCTGGGGCGCCGCGGAAGGGCAGCTGCAGTAGGCGTGGCTTCAGGTCTCACCCCCCCCCACCCCTTCGGCCACCAGAGGGCAGCCAAGCCCTCTGAAAGCAGGCGGGGCGGAGCGTCCGAAGCAGGCCCCCGCCTCCAGCCCCGCCTCTGGCTGGAGCGCCCGCCCCCGAAATCCTCGATTCTTTTCCCAGACCCCTCTGGGACCACCCGCTGCGTGGAGTCACTGCTGCCGCGCCTCCCCATGCAGTCCCCTCCCAAGCTCTGTCGCGTTATTTCAGTCTTGACCACAATCGTGTAAGATGGGTACTGCCATTAATCCCATTTAGAGAGGGGAAAGTGGGAGCATAGAGAGGGTAGGTAACTTTCCCAAAGTCAAAAGCCCAGGAATGGTACCTAGGAAATACACCTGGCCTGCCCACCCTGAGAACCAGAGCCTTAATCAAACCATGGCTTCTTCACTGGTCTCCAGGTTTCCACTGGGCTCCCTTCTAGACCTTCTCCACACAGGGTGTTTCTGTTTTGGGGGCCCTAACGGGGTATGTCACTCCCCGAGTTACAACTTCCCTTTGGCTCTCACTGCCCTCAGGATCAAGTTCACTCCCCTCACCCCACCTCTCTGGTGCAGTCTTGACCCAGGAGCCTCTTCTCACCTCCACACACCAGCTTTCCTTCTGCCTGAAGAACACTCTTACTCATCCTGTGCACTTGCTGCTTCTTGACCTGGACCACTCTTCTGGCTTCCTTTTTTTTAGTAACTGATACACTCTTCCGGCCCTAACTCACCACTTCTTCTAGGGAGCTTAGACAAGCTCAGGTCCCCCTATTAAATACTGTTGGGCACTATGAGCCTCTTGGGTTGTACTGGCCTCAGACACATGCTTCACTTTTATTATAATGGTGCCACATCCCCAAAACTCCAATCATCCTTGATTCCTTTCTTTCTTCAACTATCTCTAATCCATCAGTAAATCTTGTGGGATTTACCTCAAGTCTGGAGGTGCCTGGGTGGCACAATAAGCTGATTGGTGACTCTTGGTTTCAGCTCAGGTGAAGATCACAGTCATGAGATGGAGCCCCCGTATCAGGCTCCCGTTCAGCGTGGAGTCTGCTTGAGATTCTCTCTCCCTCCACCCGTCCTGCTCATGCTCTCTCTTAAATAAATCTTTTTTAAAAATTTTAAGATTTTTACTTATTTGAGATACAGAGAGAGAGAGAGAGAGAGAGAGCATGAGTGGGGATAGGGGGCAGAGGGAAGGAGAGCAGCAGACTCTCCTGCTGAGCAGGGAGCCCAGTGCAGGGCTCAATCCCAGGACCCTGGGATCATGACCTTAGCTGAAGGTAGCCACCCAGGTGCCCCCATAAATACATCTTTAAAAAAAAATGTTACCTCAAGTCTGACTCCTTCCTACCTCCTTCCCACTTCATCAGTCTTGCGTTTTTTTTTCTCATGGTCACCCAGCTTCCATGTTTGCCCTCCAATGGCTAGACCCATCCTTATATTTGTGTGTCTCCCCAAGAATGGGAGTTCCATAAAGGAAGAGCTTTGTTCACTGCAGGGTCCCCAGTCCCTAGGAGTGTGCCTGGGCAGAACAGGGCTCAGTAAACACTTGCCAAGTGGCTGTTCCCCCAGAATGTCAGTTCCTGAGAGCAGGGACTGTGTCCATCCTGTTCACACATGCCCCAGTGCTCAGCACACAGCAGGTGCTAAAAAAAACCCCATCAGTGAGCAGATGGAGAACTTCAGGCCCAGACTGAGAAGGGACTTGTCCAAGGCCTCTCCTGAGGGCAGCAGAGCCAGCAGTGGTGTCCAGCTCCCCCGCAGAATGTGCCAGCCGCATAGCCCCTCCTTCCCCAGCCCGGGGCACACAAGAGCCCAGGCCCTTTGCTCACTGAGTCAACACAGTTTATTACTGAACTGCACTTTCACCTTCACACAGACTATTTCAAAGAGCTGGAACAAGTGTGGGGTGGGGGCTGGGGGGGGGGGGACAGGTGTCCCTCAGGAGCCAGGACCCCCAGCTGGCTTCCCCAGACCGGGGCAGGGGAGGGAGCATCAGGCCGTTCAGTCTCCGGGCACCAGCTCTCCACGTGCACACGCACAGCAAGCCAGCAGCTCCTCACACATAAATACAGACACGCTTAACAAAAATAGTATATCATCTTCACAAGGAATAAAAACTAGTCTCGAATATGTACAGCAGAGAGCCCGGGATGGCCAGGGGTAGGCCGGGACCCCCAGGGATGAGACAGGCGGCCATGAGTAGAGGAGAGGGACGCCTGAAGGACACTGGGCCAGACCACTCTGACCTTGGCAGCCCCGCAGCCCAGGCTGAATGGGGGTGGAGCACACATCCAGCCAGGTAGGACTGGCCCCTCCTGCCACCCTCCCCTTTACCCTGTGCATCAGGGTCTCCCTCCTGCCCTTCCTGCCTGAGGTAGGGAAGACTCTAGGGCTTCCACAGCTGCTCCCTGTAGCTCCCCTTCACCTCTGGGCCAAGGACCCCCGAATCCCTAGACTCCATGGGCGGCAGCCCAAGGCAAAGATGCCACAGGCTGATCTTGCAGGAAGTGAGGCAGCTGAGGCCATCAACAGCTCTGGGGCACCTGCCTTGGGCCCAGTTGGTCCCTCAGTCACGGTCATGGGAGCCAAGGGAGGGGAAGGGGAAAGGAACTGGGGGTGGTGCTAAACTGCAAGGGCCACCCCAGCTTTGGCATGGGGCACTTCCTGCAGCTACAGCCCCCTCCTTCCCTGGTGGGGCTGGCCTCTAGCCAGAGGCTTCTGGAGGACACGGGGGTTGGGGTCAGGGACTCTGGCCAGGCCAGAGGTGGGGAGGGGGTCCTGGTCCTTATTTCTTTATTCCAAGCAGCTTGAATCCCTAATTAGTCAGAAGTGGCCCCTAAGTGGCTCTTGGGAAAGTGGGGATGGAAGGAGGGGAGCCTAGGTCCTGGGAGGGTAAGGGAATGATCAATTCTGAGGCCACAAACATCAAAATGAAGGCAATCTAGTCTCTCCTTCTGGGGAAAAAGGTCAGAAAACTCACCAGCTCCCTGGCAGGAAAGCATTCTTGGGGAGGCTAAGGGGTCGGGGGGCTTCCACCAACCAGGCAGGGCCCTCCAGCTCTCAGCTACAAACACCCCCACACCTACCAGCTTCCATGGGGCAGATTTTGGGGAAACCTTGTGGGCTCTGAGGCCAGGAAAACTGATGTGTAGGGAAGGCAGCTCTCACAGAAGCATGGTAGATTCTAGAAAACTAATTGCAGGGGACCAGGTCTAGGCCCAACCCTGTGATGGGTAGGTAGCCATAGGTGGCATGTAGTGGTTCTCCTGGTGGCAATGGTGGCTGGACAAAGGGATGTGGTGGGGGCAGGACAAGGGTGGGAGGGTAAGTGGGTGGTCAGTGTCTGGTCATTTCCGACTGAAGAGTGAGCCCAGCAGAACCACGCCAGCCACAGTCATGCCTGTCAGGAACCAGCGGTTGAAGCGCTCCTGGCCCTTCCGGCTCTCGGCTGCTGCATTGTTCCCATAGAGTTCCACGAAAGTGTCCTGCAGTGGAGAGAAGAGAAAGGACAGTGCTGTTTGAGTCCTCTGTCAGTAATGTGGGTGGGTGGGAGAAGGGGCCCGGCCACCTGCATGCAATAGTGATTTGAAGATTTTTATTTTTATTTATTTAAATACTGATTTTATTTTTATTTTTTTATTAAAAATTTTTTAAAAAAATATTTTATTTATTTATTTGACAGAGAGAGAGAGAGAGATCACAAGTAGGCAGAGAGGCAGGCAGAGAGAGAGAGAGGAGGAAGCAGGCTCCCTGACAAGCGGAGAGCCCGATGCGGAACTCGATCCCAGGACCCTGAGATCATGACCTGAGCCGAAGGCAGAGGTTTAACCCACTGAGCCACCCAGGCGCCCCTAAAGACTGATTTTAGATGATTCACAGACCTGTATCCCTGTGGCAAATAATACATTATATGTTAATAAAAATTTAAAAAAATACTGATTTTATTTATTTGACAGAGAAAGAGAGAGAGAGATAGACAGTTGGGAGAGGGAACACAAGCAGGGGGAGTGGGAGAGGGAGAAGCAGGCTTCCCTGCTCAGCAGGGACTCAGGACCCTGGGATCATGACCTGAGTTGAAGGCAGGGGCTTAACTGACTGAGCCACCCAAGTGTCCCTGCAGTGGTGATCTGAAAAACTAAAGCCATCCATGCCCACTCTGGGCCAGATAAAGGGTTCAAGGCAGCCCTCCTTCCCGTAACCCTGCTGGGGACGGTCAATGTGCGTTATTGCTGAAGTAACGGTGTGAAGCTGGGAAGGGCTTTGTCCAAGGTGAGCAGGCTAAAAAGTGCTACTGGAGAACCTGCGGTGGTAGAGGCTGGGACAGGGAAGCGACAGGAAAGGTTAGGTTAGTGAGAGCTGACCCATGTGTGGTCTGGAAACCGAGGAGGAGCACGGAGTTGCGTCTGTGCACAGTGTAGAACCAGGAAGCCTTAGCCTTTCCAAGATGCGACTGAGGCAGGGAGGGAGAGGGGACAGGGCTAAATTCCCAGCGACTCAGGGGCAGGCCAGGTCTGGACACTACTGGCCTGGGGCAAGGGAGGGCCTGTTGATGGGTACACAGAAAGGGAAGAGTAGAGGGACAGCTATTCTGATGCAGGACTGGGATGGGATGGGGTCTGTGAGGCCAAGTCCCTGCCCCCTCCCCCAGGTGTGACTTGGGGCCCAGAAGGAGGTGAACAAAAGCCCTCAGCCCTGAGGACAGTCAGGAGGGAAGCACATGATATGGGGAAGGTGGGGCTGTGGGTAAAATTACCCAGCCTAGGGAGGAGCCAGCCTGTGGGGCAGGGAGAGGAGGGCTGCAGCACCCTTTAATGGGCAAGCTTCACACCCCATTTGTCCTTTAGTCCTCCCAACAATGCTGTAGTGCAGGCCTCTCCCCATTTACAGACCAGGAACCCCTGGGCCTAGGGAGCGTGAGTGTCTAGAGTGTGAATGGATCACAGATGAATGAACACAGAGCCCATGGGCCCTCATTTCCACCTGGTCCCAACTGGCTGAGGGGTGGCTGTTCCCTCAGACAACACCTGCCATCTCCAGTTGGTTCCAAGTTCCACCAGGCCAGTGTGCTCACTGTGAGACCTGCCTGGCTCTGTTTTTGGTCTTATTAACCTGCTCAGTTCACACTCCACATGGAGGATTTTTAAAGACCATAGATCAGACCACGGCACACCTGGACTTAAAAGTCCTCCAACAGCTTTGCCTTGCACTTAGAAAGCCAGTGTCATTTCTGCTCACATCCCTGGTACCTAGCAGAAAGCCATGCGCACTGAACGGCATGATGACTCAAACACTCCTCAATATTTATTGCCATTAGGGAGGCAGCAGTAAGCTAGAGCCCTTACCAGAATGTTTACCAGGTATTGTGGGAAAAAAACACCAGGAAAAGCCCCTCCATTCCGACCACGTCTCTCCTTCCCATCTCACCCCACCCTCTCAGCCTTCCCCAGGCTTCCCATCAAAGTTGAATAAAGTCTCCACTCCTGACCATGGCCAGCGAGGTCGAGAGGGACCTGTCCCCTCCCTCCCCACTGCACACTCATCACACCGGCCTCCTTGCTTTTCTCCTCAAACATCTGCTCAGGAGTTCATTGTTCTTGCTCCCTGGAGCACTTGACCCCAGATCACCATCTGCTTCACTCATTCTCCCCCGTTTCGCTCCTCAATCTGCTCAAATGTCATCTCCGCAGGGAGGCCTGCTTTGGTCACCTCTTCTAAAATGGTACCCATCCTCATCTCTCTCTACCTTGCTTTATTTTTCTTCCCAGAACTTTTTATAACCACATTCGACACTTTGTTTCTATTTTGTCTCCTGCACTAGGCGTGGCTTGACAAGCGCAGAGATCCTGCCTTGTCTCTGTATACTCAGTGCCTGGAACAGAGTCTGGCACCTGCTGGTGCTCAAAAACCATACGAGCCAAGTGAAGGTACAAGTCTGCCAAGTGCCAGGCAGTCACCCATCTCACCTTCACCAGGTAGATCTGAGCCCCATTTTCACACTGGATGGGGAAGAACAGTCCCTCAGCTAATAGGCAGCAGAGCTGGGATCAGAACCCGGGGCCGCTCTGCTCCAAAGGATGTATGTATGCAGAGCAGGACACTTCCCTATGCCGTGGGGCTGAGATTATCTGTCCTGTCAGCCGGACTAAAATGGATTCTAGGGGGGCACCTGGGTGGCTCAGTCGTTAAGCGTCTGTCTTCGGCTCAGGTCATGATCCCAAGGTCCTGGGATTGAGCCCCGCATCGGGCTCCCTGCTTAGTGGGAAGCCTGCTTCTCCCTCTCCCTTTGCCCCTGCATGTGTTCCCTCTCTTGGTGTGTCTCTCTCTGTCAAATAAATAAAAATAATCTTTAAAAAAATATATAATGGATTCTAGGAAGAGGGATGTGGGATGGGGCTGAGAGGGAGCCTTGGGTCTAGGGAGAGAAAGGCAGAGGTCTGGCAGCAGCCGGCCACTTAACTCTTTGGGCTTGTTGCTGCCCAGGCGTCGCTGGTGTGGATATGATTCCCTATCTTTCCCCCTTCATCCTGGCTAGCCTGGGTGCTGGCGGACCCTGTAAGAAAATTCTTGTAAGAGTTACAATTTTTTCTGGTCCTAAGTAGGCCCAAATGGAATAACAAAAAAGATGGATCCATAATGGGGGCGAGTCCTGGACTGTTGGGAGCATGGGAGAAGTGAGACCAAGGCCAGAAAGACCTGGCTATCCCAAGGGGCCCAATGTCTCACAAGAAACCAGGGACACTGGGGTTGCAGCCAAAGTGGGAGAGGCCTGGCTCCCTCGATGGGAACTTTCCTAAAGTAGAGCGCTGGCAGCCACAGGAAACTTTCCTCTCTGGGGCTGGGTTGGAGTAAACAGGCCCTGTCCCTGCAAGGGCACAAAGCACTCACTGTCCAGGAACAGTCATTCCAGGGTGGAGGGAACATTCTCATTTCGGTGTCATAGGGAACAAGACTCTGACCTGCCCAGCCCGACTGGCGCATTCCTGGCCAGGACAAACTTCATCTCCTCTTTAGGAGCTCCTTCTCCTGGGGAAGGGGGACGTGTGGTTTCCAGGGGCTGTGGATGCTGGGGACTACTTTTACAGACAGAACATGAACAAAATGGGGTGTGCTATTCTGGGGCGGGTGCTGGGGAGGCAGTGGTGTGGGTATATTTAGCTCAAGGTTCACACGACACACTTGGAAACAAACACAGCCATTTTCTCAGTGGGCGGTTGCCCTGGATAAATAAACAGCATTACAGGGCAGCCTGGTTCTGGAAAAGCAGAGATAAGCCCCAGTGCTCTTCAATGGTTCCCGCTAGTTTCAGCCAGAGCTGACATGGTGGGCAGGGGGTGAGATCCTAAGGGCGGGTTGTAGGAAAGTCTCTGATGTCACAGAGGCTTTCAGGAGACCCAGGCCTGAGGCTGTGACCACTGACATGGATGATGATCCATGCAGGGGTTTTCAGGGCCACTGGGGACAATGGCTAATGACCTCCATGACAGATCATGGACGCCCAGTCAGGCAGACCCCACAAGTTAGTAAGGCCAACCCACCTGTCCATTCTGTAGTTTCACACAGCTGGACTGTGGTCGAGCTTGGACTTGGAATTGCTGTCTTCTGACTTGACATCAAAGTCAAAGTCCTCAAAGAGGGGGAGCCAAGAACCAGGGTCCCCACGAAAAACCAAGCGTGGGACCACTCTCAAGGTCCTGCCTCCAACAAACAGTCCAGGCCACATACATGGAGCGGCCTGACGTGACATACTCCAAAGTGTTCCTCATCCCTGTGTGTCCTCTAACTGGTCACCCTTCCCACATCATCTTCCTCAGTACCAACCCCTCCTCAGCTTATGAGACTCCACAATGAGTATCTCCTTTGTGCTTGCAGGGTTTTGGACTCTCATTCACACCATAAATATTTCTTGAGTGCAAACCATGCTCCGAGCCCAGCACTGAAGACACAGCAGTGAACAAGACGAACAAGGTCTGCTTTTATGGAGCTTACGTTCCAGTCTACACGCTCTCCATGGAGGGCAATCTCCTCCAGTGGGGCAAAGCATAAAATTCCTGGATACTACAGTGGTTTGCGGTGTTCCATGGGGCCACAGCACATAAAGAGATACAGAGTACAGCTGTGGTATTCAAGTGTCATGGGAAGGCAATTAGGACAAGAAAGTTGAAAAAGATGCCTTGTGGGGGAGTGGGGATAAGAAAAAAGATTGAGAAACACTGTCCTAGTGGGAAGCAGAGAGAATAGGGAACAAGACAATTTCAGAGATGATGGGGTTTGAAGACCGTCAGTCATGGGGAGGTGACAGAGAACACCTGGGACTGACTGATACAGGTGGAGTGGTCAGAAACGGTCTCTCGGGGGAAGTGAGGTTTGAGCTGAGTGAGAGCTGAAAGTCAAGGTGGCAGTGGCTAAGGGAGGATCAAAAACCTTGGGTAAAAAAGAGCATATTTCGCAGTAGCAACAAGTGCAAAGGCCCTGGGCGAGAATGGGAGGCAGAGTGTCCCTGAACTGAGGCCCAATGGTGTGTCTGTCTTCCCCCCTCGGTCTGGGGGCTCAGTGTAGGCAGGGACCAAGTCTGACCCATGTCTGAAGCCAGGACCATCCAGACAGGCACAGGCTGACTATAGTTAGATCTCTGCCCAGAGGCCAACTGAAGAATGCAGGCTACAACAATTCCCCTAAGGCAGTGGCCCATCCACCTGCCAGGGGCTGAAGCACAGTGCTTACTTGAGTCTGATCAGTCCTCTGACGCCCACCCTTCTCTCTCACCTCCGTTTCCATGCTGCTTCCTAATGTGACCTTGAGCAGCCCAGTATCCTCACTTGCTAAATAATAATAATAATAATAATATAATAACAAGTGCTATTATGGCAACTGACCTTCATTACACACTTGAATGCTTTAGTTGTGCTGAGCATTGAGCTAAAGCACTTTACCTTGACTAGGCCATATTCCCTGATTCCATGTATAATCACATTCTTTTGAGTGATTTTTTGTCCTATCTCCCCCACTAGACTGTGTCTGGTTTTGCCCCTTGTATCTCTAGAACCTGATGCTGTACCTGGAGCACAGCAGGTGCCATTCTTTTTTTTTTTTTTAAAGATCTTATTTATTTATTTGACAGATAGAGAGATCACAAGTAGGCAGAGAGGCAGGCAGAGAGAGAGAGGGGGAAGCAGGCTCCCTGCTGAGCAGAGAGCCTGATGCGGGACTCCATCCCAGGATCCTGAGATCATGACCCAAGCCGAAGGCAGTGGCTTAACCCACTGAGCCACCCAGGCGCCCCAGCAGGTGCCATTCTTAATGAATCTATTTTATAACTTTTAAAGATTTTATTTATTTATTTTATTTATTTGTTAGAAAGAGAGAGAGCGCGAGCACAGGCAGAGTGGCAGGCAGAGGCAGAGGGAGAAGCAGGCTCCCTGCCAAGCAAGGAGCCCGATGTGGGACTCGATCCCAGGACGCTGGGATCATGACCTGAGCCGAAGGCAGCTGCTTAACCAACTGAGCCACCCAGGCGTCCCTATTTTATAACTTTTAAAAAGGATTTTATTTTTAAGTCATCTCACCCCCAACATGGAACTTGAACTCACAACCTTGAAGTCAGGAGTCACACGTTCCACCTACTGAGACAGCCAGGTGCCCCTATAATTTTTTTTTAAGTAAGCTCTATGCCCAACATGGGGCCTGAAATCACAGCCCCAAGATCAAGAGTCACATGCTCTACTGACTGAGCCAGCCAGGTGTCCCCTAAATAAATCTATTTTATTTTTTAAAATTTATTTATTTAAAGATTTTACTTATTTACTAGAGTGAGAGAGAGAGAGAGAGAGAGAGAGCATGAGTGGGGGAAGGGAAGAGGGAGAAGCAGAGCAGGGAGCCCAATGTAGGACTTGATCTGAGGATTCCAGGATCATGACCTGAGCAGAAGGCAGTCGCTTAACCAACTGAGCCACCCAGGCACCCCTAAAATTTTGGGGGAAGATTTATTTACTTGAGAGAGCATGCTAGTGCACACAAATAGGGCGCAGGGGGTGGGGCGGCGCAGAGGGAGAGAATTTCAAGCCCAGTCCCTGCTGAGCACAGAGCCTGATGCTGGGCTGCAGAGCTCCATCTCACAACCCTGAGATCCTGACCTGAACTGAAATTAAGAGTTAGACGCTCAACCAACTGAGCCACCAAGGTGCCCCTAAATGAATCTGTTTTAGATGAACATTTATTTATTTATTTATTTATTAAAGATTTTATTTATCTGACAGAGAGAGATCACAAGTAGGCAGAGAGGCAGGCAGAGAGAGAGAGAGAAAGGGAAGCAGGCTCCTTGCTGAGCAGAGAGCCAGACGCGGGACTCGATCCCAGGACCCCGAGATCATGACCGGAGCTGAAGGCAGCGGCTTAACCCACTGAGCCACCCAAGCGCCCTAGATGAACATTTAAATGAAGGACTATTTTCATTTAATCCTCATAACATTTATCAATGGCCTTGTTCTACAGATGTGAAAATGAACTCGGATGCTTCCTAGTTCACCCACCCTCTATCTAGGAAATGGGAGGACTGGGATTTGTCTGAGTTCTGACCTCTTGCTCATTCTCATGTCTGATCCTGCCATCTCAGTCCCTGCTGTCCCTACCCACAGAGAACCTAACCTACACAGTGGCAGTGGCAACAGATGCTTCCTGAGCACTTACCCTGCAAGGAAAGCACTCTTCTTCTCAGCTCTTTCGGAAGATCAGTTCACTGAAGTGTCTCCACACTGCTGGGCAGTGGGTACTGCTGTTAACCCATCATACCGCTGATGGACCGGCAGCCCTCAGATCATCTGTGACTTGCCTGAGGTCTCACAGTGACAGAGTTGCCTGCACCAGCAGTCTGGCTCCAGTGTCTGCTTCCAACCTCCAAACAGGACTGCGTTCACTTTCAAAAGGACGATACTTTTCAAGGCCCCATAGTGGGCCAGGTGCATGTACTTCTAATACTGGAGGACCCCAGTCTACACCCAGGTAAAAACTGAGGCTCAGACATACCAAGAGACCTGCTCAAAGAGGGTATGTAGGGAAGTCAGATGCAAGGTCCAGCACATGCAGCAGCAAACCCCACATTCCGGGCTAGGGCTATAGCCTGAATCCCTCTAGGAGGAGGGGGAAGGTTGCCCGAGGCCACTATCTGAATGAATGAGCTCTGGCCCCCAGCCAGCTGAGAGGAACTGGGTGCCACAGGAAAAGGATGTGACGAAGACCAGGAGGGAAAGTGAAACCCTTCCGTCCTGGCTTCAGTGGGGGGAACAAGTGCTTGTGCCAGACAGGCCCTTCCTTCCTCTAGGGTGACTCTGGATGGCCCAGGCCCACCACTTCCTTCCTGCTTGGTTATTTTGGGAAAGAGGTAGGTGGAGAAGAGGAAGGGGCTCCTTGCAGCCCAGGGAAAGTGCCAGCACTGTACATCAGCTCTGTACCTTGCCCTGGCCTTGTCATGGCCCACGGGCAGGCCATGAGTCACTTGCAGAGTCACTTTCTGCTGCTAGCCTCAGTTTCCCTGAGGGAGAGGCTGATACATGGCTGCCAAATAGATAAATGAGGCCTTGTTAGGAGATCCCTGGGAGATGGCAGGAAGGAGGGATGGGGCAAGTGGAGAGGCCTTATCACTCTCTTGGCAAGGAGGTGCAGGTGGAGACTCCGAAGAAGTGAGGTTTGTGGTTGGAATCCACTTCCCTTGGCTTTCCCGGGGGGAGCTGTTGGCCTCAGCAATGTGAAAGTAACACAGCCCTGTCTCCTCCACTGGGGGTGGGGTTGGATTTGGATGTGGGCAATTTAGAGAGGCAGCTCAGTTAGGGCAGAGGCAGAGATGGGTGACCACACTGTGCTAGGGCAACGCCAGTCCATCTAGCCCAGCTGTGGGCACCACAGCAAGCCTCTAGACTTTGGAGCCTCAGTTTCTCCTACTCTGACCCCCCAAGGCAGTGGTGGTAAGATCAGGGGATGAAAGCACTTAGTAAAGCAGGGTGACCTCCGTGTTACTGGCTGAAGTGGATGTCATGAGGGGGTGCTCAAGCCATTTGGGCTTTAGGGAATATTTGAAGACATCCTCACAGCAAACTTCAAATTAATCTTTTTCCAACTCTGCCCCTGTCAGCTGCTAGCTTCTCCTCCCGACACCCCCCCCCACCCCGCCCCGCCTCCTCCCTCACCATTAGTTCTCAGAAGCTAAGCCTGACAGATGTGCTCATTTCTCAGAAAAGGAAGTGGTTGTGCTGGGAGGAGATAACACCTCCGCTGGGGAATTGAGAAAGCTATCAGGCCCAGCAGTGCGTGTGGGCTCCCCACCTCCTCAGCTCAGAGCCAGGGTGCCAGTCTTACAGGCAGAGAGAGACAATTCAGAAAAGCATTTACTGGGGGCACAGATGCTCATGTAGGGGCTCACAACCTTTTTCCCTGGGAGTGATGACTGATATTTACTGAGCACTTACCATGTATGTACCAGGCATGGTGCTAAGAGCTTAGTTCTGGATACGAATTTACTTAATCCATGGGATAACCCACGAAGCGTTATTGTTCATTTTCCATGTTTCAGATGAGGAAACATGGGCAGAGAGGTCAAGGGACCCTCCCAAGGTCATTATAGTTCATAAATGGTAGAGCTGGGATTTGTATGCGGCAGTCTGGCTCCAAAGCCCAGCACTTAATGGCTCCTGGGAGGCAGCTACATGCTCATATGCATGCATTCTCTGGGATTCTGAGGCCTCCCGCATCTCCACCCTTTCTCATCTCACCCCTGGTGATGCTGTATTTTTTCATGAGTAAATGGCCACAGCCTTTCATTCTTCTCCCAGTGTCCTGGGTGAGGACCAAGGCTCACAGTTAAGAAGAGTCAGAGGAGCACCTGGGTGGCTCAGTCGTTAAGCGTCTGCCTTCGGCTCAGGTCATGATCCCAGGGTCCTGGGATCGAGCCCCACACTGGGCTCCCTGCTCTGCGGGAAGCCTGCTTCTCCCACTCCCACCGCCCTTGCTTGTGTTCCCTCTCTCACTGTGTCTCTCTCTGTCAAATAAATAAATAAAATCTTGAAAAAAAAAAAAAAGAAAGAAGAAGAGTCAGAGACTCAAAGTGATCTTATAATCATCCAATTTCCCAGGTGATGCACAAGCTCATTCCTAACATCCTCATTTCCTAGACAGGGTTTGGAAAGGTGGACTGCCAAGGTCATATAGTAGTTCTGTCTCACTCCAGATGGTCCATACTCGTGGGAGTTCACAGTCATCTCTAGGGCATCTCTTCTTGCACACTTGCAAAAGCACTTCACTTTTGGATAGCAGTCTGAGAAAACATTTGCCTCTTTCACTCTATCTCCCCCCACTGGCTGGCATCAAGTTTGGTCCTCTTTCTCTGCCGCTTTCCTCCAACTCTGTCCCAAGGGCTTCTCAAGAAGTCAGAGGAAGCTTTGCCTGCCTTCCTCTGCACCTGGACCAGGTCGTGCTTCTCTCCCAGCAGAATTTCCTCACTGGTAAAGTGGCAGTGCTATCTGGATGAGCCCAAAGCTGATGACAAATGAACTATTTCTCTACTGAGCTGGGCTGCCAGAGCAAAGAATAGGCAGGTACTCAGTAAGTCCTGCAACTAGACTTACGATGTGTTGGCTTTGGACATCATCTATAAAATGGAGATTAAAGATGTGCTTATTTCACAAGAACACCATGAGGATTCAACAGTAATACACGATAGGCTCTTATAACTCTGCAGGGCACAGAGCAGACTCTGAATAAATGCTGGCTATTATTACTGTTCTTATTATTAGACCAGGGCTCAACTTGCATCTTAAGAGCTTTCCCCTGTAAGGGTCTGTAAGACCCTATAAGACCCTGCAGGATTTCCTCAGCTTTGCCTAGAGCCAGACTGCTTCATTCCTCATATATCATATTCTCTTCAGCCTCAGGACCTTTGCCCATGCTGATCTCTCTGCTAAGGTTTCTCCTATTTATCTCTTAAGTCTTCACCTCCAGGTCACTTCTTCAAGGAGGACGCCTGCTTTCTGCCTCCCAGGCTCCTTGAGCTCTCTTGCCAGTTTGTTGAGCTGTTCATTTTTTAATGTTTTTGTTTACATTCCGGTTAACATACAGTGTAGTATTAGTTTCAGGTGTACAATGTAGGGCTTCAGCACTTCCATACATCACCCTGTGTTCCTCATGATGAGTGTAGTCCTTACCATGTCACCTGTTCCACCCCCCACCCAACCTTCAGTTCTCTGTAGTTAAGATTCTGTTTCTTGGTTTGCCTCTCTCTCTTTCCTCTATGATCATTTGTTTCTTAAATTCCATACATGAGTGAAATCATACGGTATTTTTCTCTGACTTATTTTGCTTTGAGCTGCTCATTTTTGACCATGAGCTCTGTCTCTCAGGCCTAGCCCAGTGCTGGGCCCAGAGAAGGCACTGATGAGTATAGCTGACTGGTGGACAGTGAGGAGGGTAGGGAAGAAAGGCCAGTTCCCTCTCTCTCCAACCCCATCCCCACTGCCTGGCAAAACTAGGAGGCAGCCCCGGGATACCAGGTGATTGGGCAGGGTGACCAGGACTCCCCAGATACCAAGTTCTTCCAGGCTCAGGGAGGGGAACAGGAAGTTTATGGAAAGGTTCTGTGTTGAGGCAACAGGCAGAAGGCACTGGGGTCAGCAACCTACAAAGAATAGAGACTTGGTCTCTAGGGCCAACCCTCTCCCTAAAACTGTTTCCTTCTGGGGTCTACGCCTCCAAGTACTCCATGATCCAAAGGAGCCATTTGCTTCTCATTTCCACCCAAAGCTATCCCTACCACCTCATCTGATGCTATGATCGATGCTGCATGCTGTTAAGAAGGGAACACTAGACTAGGCAGAGTCAGCAGATGCGGGTTTTGTGTCCCAGCACTATCACACTGGCTTGCTTATGTTGAGTCTGTTCTCCTATCTGGGATACGAGGAAGTTTGGGACTTCCCCCAGCTATAAAACGAAGGGGATCATCCCAAGCATTCCTACTACTGCTGCAGCACAAAGAGGATGTAAGTGGCTCAAACACAGATGGCTGAGTGACTACCTGAGTTGTCTCTGAAGGATATTCAGAAGACTCAGTAGTTAGCATGGAAGGTTGAGGCAACATTCTGGAGTGAAGGACATGTTGCCATAAAAGAGTCTGATCCTTCTCCACTTTGAGGCCTGCTAAGTCTTGCCCTCAAAACTGTAGGATTCTAAGGGAAAGGGCAATGGGTACATCTGTGACCTAGGGCAAGCTCCTCAGAGAGGCCAGATCCTGCCGGACTCTGCCCCTGCGGCCTCAACCTCTACACCCCAGCACCACCTCTAACTAGTCCAAACAAGTCCCGGGTATTTTCAGCCACCTTTATCTGATCGGAAATGTTTGGAATTCCACAGCAGAAAGCAACAGCTCTGGAGGATTTGAGGAAGGGAGCAAATCCCTGTAACACCCTTCCCTCCCCTCTATACATATGAATGCTCACACACACACCCACACACACCCACACCCGTGTAACCAAGAACTCAGAACTGAAGGTTCCTGCTGGGTTGCATTTCCTCCATTCTGGTTCCTTCTAGTCTTCTCAGTTCATCCCCACCCAAGTCCATCAGTTGCCTTAAGGTACAGAATAGCAAGATGCCCAAGATGGTGCCAGAGCCAGCTGGACTATCTGCAGCAGGGCAATGCAGGGGTGGGGGCCAGCAGGAGGTCCGCTGTTCAGTCAACACCCAGAGCACCCCTAAACTGCAAAAGATCACCACCAGGAGGCCCCAAAGAAACTTGCTGTCCCACCTGATGTGACATGTGCATCACTCAAGAATTCATGGGTCACGATCCTGTGGTTCTACCTAGCTCAACTCCTTCCCTAAACAGATGGGAAACTGAGACCCAAAGGAGGGAAAGGGACTCCTCTGCAAGGCCTCCTGCCACCTGGAGTATGGGCTTTGATCTCAGCTCTATGACTGCCTACTTGACAGACCTGGGCAAGACCCTTTACCTCCCCCCAGGCCAGGGTTCCTGGCTGTAAAGGGACAGCACTGTGGGGCACGTGGGTGGCTCAGTCGGTTGAGCTTTGGACTCTTGAATTTGGCTCTGGTCGTGATCTCAGGGTCAGGAGATGGAGCCTGCATCAGGCTCTGTGCTCAGCAGGGAGTCTGCTTGAGACTCGTTTCTCCCTTCCCTTCACCACACCCCCATCCCACCCGCAGCCTCCACGTGCATATTCTCACATAAGTAAGTAAGTAAATAAAATCTTAAAAAAAAAAAAAAAAAAAAGGCCAGAGCACTGTGCTTACGTCACACGCTTGGCAGCAAGAAGTAAATGGTTCACAGAACTCAATAAAGGTTGAGTGGCCTCATTTGTGGTTCCATGGTGCATCTCAATTTTTACAGCTACAAACACATAAAACAGCTAATATCTACCAAGCTCCTGCTTGAATTCTCAAAACCTTACAAGTAACCGTTTTCCCCATTTTATTAACTAGGAAGCTAAGACTCAGAAAGGTGATGAGATTTTGCCTAAGATGACCAGTGACTGAGTGAAGGAGTCTGACACCAGAACATGTTAAATTTGCCAGTGCAATAGGACAGATGCAGAGCGATGTTACGAAAGCTCTTCTTCCTTCCCCCTTTCATCCTTGTACCTGCTATTTTGGGACCCTGGAAGTCAGAGATAATTCTGAGGACAGGGAAGAGAAGAGGCATGCTCCCTGGGTCCCTGGGTGCTTTGTGGGTGGGAAAGGGAGAGGTGTGCTGTGGCTGCTCAGAGCTGCCCCCAAGCCAGCCTTTGCAGGGCCAGTTTCTCCCTTTATCTGCCGTTATCTTGGAAATGAAAGTGATGCCAAGCAGCTCCGGTGGAGCTTTTATCTGAGTTTTCTAAGACAGATCATGACCCCTTTGTGGACTGAGCTGTGAGGTTGCAGGAAGGACCAGACAAGCTGCCCTGCTAGCTCAGGACACTCATTCATTCCACAAATCTCTATTATAAAGTACCCACTAAATGCCAGGCACTATGCTAAGTACTGGGGATAAAGCAGTGACTGAATCAGATGAAATTTCCCACCTGCAGAGTTTATAATTTAATGGGAGGAGACAAGCAATAAATGTATCAGATGGTGATACGTGCTAAAAAGAAAAATGAGAGAAAAGGGTTAGACAGAAACATGGAAGAGGGGAGGATTAGAACTCTAGTCAGGGAAAGCTTCTTGAGGTGACATCAGATCAGAGCCCTGAATGAAGTGAGTGTACAGGCACCACAATGATCTGAGGAAAGCAGTGGGAAGGACAACTTCAAAGGCCCCAAGGCAGGAACACAGGCACTCCAGGAATGCCAGTGTGACTACAGTGAAGTGAATGGTAGCAGTGGGGTCTGGCAGTAGCCAAGGGATGATGCAGGGCCCTGAATGCCATTTAAGAACTTAGTTTTGTCCTTTGAATGACATGGGAACACAACAGGCAACATGCTCTGTTTTGTTTTTTTTTTAAGATTTTATTTATTTATTTGTCAGAGAGAGAGAGAGAGAGAGAGAGAGAGCGAGCGAGCCGAGCAGGGGGAGCAACAGGCAGAGGCAGAAGCAAACTCCCTGCCAAGCAAGGTGCCAGATGTGGGACTAGAACCCTGGAATCACGGCCTGAACCGAAGGCAGATGCTTAAACGACTGAGCCACAAAGGCGTCCTACTTTGGTTTTAACAAGTTTCCTCTGGCTGCTGGGTGGAGACCTCCAGGGTCAAGGGTGGAAGCAAAAAGTCTGTGAAAAGGTGATATAGTCATCCAAGAGAAATATGATAGCAATTTAGCCAGGATGGTGCCAGGGAAGCTGATGAGAAGCAGTCAGATTCAGTATGTATGTATGTATGTATTTTAAGATTACTTATTTAACAGAGAGAGAGAGAGATCACAAGTAGGCAGAGAGGCAGGCAGAGAGATAGGGGGTAGCAGGCTTCCTGCTGAGCAGAGAGCCCGATGTGGGACTTGATCCCAGGACCCTGAGATCATGACCTGAGCTGAAGGCAGAGGCTTAACCCACTGAGCCACCCAGGCACCCCTCAGTATTTATTTTTAAAAGTAGAGGGGTGCCTGGGTGGTTCAGCTGGTTAAGCACCTGCCTTTGGCTCAGGTCATGATCTCAGGGCCCTGGAATTGAGCCCCCCATCAGGCTCCGCAGGGAGCCTGCTTCTCCCTCTCCCTTTTCCCACTTCATGCTTTTTCTCTCCCCTGCTCATGCTCTCAAATAAATAAATAGATAAATAAAATCTTAAAAAAAAAAAAGAAGAGCTGAGGTTGGTAGAGCATATGGTTCTGATCTCAAGGTCATGAGTTCAAGCCCCACTTGGATATATAGTTTACTTAAAAAAAAAAAGAAAGAAAGAAAGTAGAGCTGAAAGGATCTGTTGATGGACTGGTTGTGGGCTAGGAGAACTGCTAATCTCTCTGGCCTTGCTTCTCACCTACCAAAGGCAAGGCGAGAGGCCTCTAAGGATTTTCTTCTTTTTCCAGACTGATAACTATGGGAACTCTTTGGGATGAAGAGAGACAAAAATCATTTCTCCTATGGAAGCAAAGCCATTTGCTCTCCAGGCCCTAAAGGGTGGATGGCAAGGAGAGGAGGAAGGCAGGGTTTGCCAGGCCCAGGTGGGGATGGAGGTAAACCTAGTCTGCTTAACGTTGAGAACAGGGGCATCAGAGCTGTGCCATGTCCAGGGCCTACAAGGCAGAAGGTGCCCAGTGGGTGAGGGAGTGAATGAGGCAGTGCCTGCAGGCCAGGATATGTGCAAGAACTTCCCAAGTCGTTCCAAGGGATAAGCCTGACCCCAAGGGATTCACCTCCTGTCATTCCTTCTGCATTGATCACATTCTAGGCTGAGACTCAAGTTCCCATTCTTCATGAATGGATGACTGCGCAGTCTGCAATCATAAAAGCAGCCTTTTAGGGCTGAAAGGAAGCACCCACACATTTCATGGCACTCCACAATTTCAGCCATCACGGTTTTGGCCTTATTCATATATCACTGTTCTTATTAACATTTTCCTATCAATTGATTCAATTAAAAGTATGTAAATAAATGTATTGAAAATTCTCAACCCCCTGTCCCCACTCCCAAAAAAACCCTTTCTGCAATCTTTCCCCTTTTATTTTTTATTAAATTTTTATTTTAAATTTCTACACCCACTGTGGGGCTCAAACTCACAACCCTGAGATCAAGGCTGCATGCTGCACTGACTGAGCCAGCTGGGTGCCATTGCAATCTTTCCCCTTTTTAGTAAATGGTGGTAGTTCCACCCTTTCAGGTGCTGAAGCCTGGAACACCTTGGAGTCATCGCTAAATCTTCCCTAGTTCTGGTCTGTTAGCAAATTCCTTTGCATTTATACTTTGAATTTATCCAGAATCCCACCACTTCTCACCAACTCCACCACAGACATTTGGTTCAAGCCAACGCCATCTTCAGCCCACATTGTTACAACAACCTCCTTCCTGGCCTCCCAGCTTCTCACCTCCCCCTATGGTCCTTCACCAGAGCAGCCACATTCTGTCTAATCAAAATACTCCACTGCCTTCCCATCTCACCCTGAGGAGGAGGCAGTGTCCCATCATGGCTCACATAAACCTTCACTTTCTACCACTTTCTCCTCTGTTCACTCTGTTCTAGCCACACTCACCTCCTCCTCTGCTTTTCCTCAAACTTGCCAAGCTCATCCTTCTCAGCTTGGGGCCTCTGTAGTTGCTCCCTCTGTCTGGAATATTCTTACCGCAGATTGATAACATGGTTTATTCCCTCAGATCATGTAGATCTCTGCACACGTGGCTCCTCCTCAGGAAAGCCCCTCCCAATCACTCTTTATTTAAAACAAGAAACGAAAAGGACGCCTGGGTGGCTTTAGTCAGTTGAGCATCTTCCCTCTGCTCAAGTCATGATCCTGGGGTCCTGGGATCAAGTCCTGCATCAGGGTCCTTGCTTGGAGGAGAGCCTCCTTCTCCCTCTGCCTGTTGCTCCCCCTACTTGTGTTCTCTATGACAAATAAATAAAATCTCTAAAAATAAATTCTAAAAAAAAGAAAGGAACACCCGCCCCCCACAAATGGTGCCTCGCCACCGTCCATTCCCCATATCACTCTATCTTTTTAGAATATAAACTTCAGGAAAGCAGATATTCACAGTAGCTAGAATGGTGCATGGCATAGAGTAAGATACTTAGTAAATATTTGCTAAATGAATAAATGAAATGAAAAGGCAACATATGTTATTGCCACTATAACTAGAACACCAGTATCATTTGCCACATATGGAAATCAACATAAAATAAAAACAGTGACTATTAGAAGAATGTCTATTTGCAATTATCATATGATCTCCCTGATATTAAGAATCTGAGAGGGGTTTGAGGGGCAGGGAAGGAAAAAATGAAACAAGATGGGATCGGGAGGGAGACAAATCATAAGAGACTCTTATTCTCACAAAACAGACTGAGGGTTGCTGGGGGGAGGGGGGAGGGAGAGGGTGGTTGGGTTATGGACATTGGGGAGGGTATGTGCTATAGTGAGTGCTGTGAAGTGTGTAAGCCTGACGATTCACAGACCTGTACTCCTGGGGCAAATAACATATTATATGTTCATTTAAAAATAAATTAAAAAAAAAAAA
>RCUC01156355.1:0-26196 GCA_003697995.1 Taxidea taxus jeffersonii
CAAAATGGCCCTGAGTGTTTTGACCTTGGAAGTTTCTGGTCCAACTCAGGTGTCGGAAAGCTTGGGCATCTATTGCTTGGGCCTGCTCGGCTGGCTACAGCCCACGTTGTGTGATGGCTTGATGTGTGTTGCAGGGTCTGGGCCGCCTGTGTGAGAGGTTCCCGGTAGTGGTGCATTCGGTGACGCCGTCTCTACGGGACTTCCTGGTTGTCCCGTCCCCTGTGCTGGTGAAGCTCTATAAGTGCCACAGTCAGTACCACACAGGTAACAGATGGCTATACCCAAAGCCACCTCTCCAGTTCCTAAATCCCATGTGTCCCTGAGGGTCCAAGGAAAGGACCATATGACCTTGTGTGCCAGCCCACCATGGTTTTGTGACTGAGAGATTGTGGCTGGGCTCTGCGCCCTGCCTTGTCCTTGGGCTCATTCCTCCTTTATGCCTTTCCTCGTGGCTTTCTCCATCTGGGCTTCAGTTCTTTTCTTTCTCCACCCTCCCTGGCATATACTCCTGCCACCACTGAGGGGTCTTCTAGCCCCACTTGTTTTTTGGCTCCCTCCATCACTGAGACGGTCTAAAGTGAGAGTCCAGCATGTTCCAGACATTGGCTAGGAGCTCTCCATGCTGGATCTCAGCTGGGTCTCAGCTAGTCCCTATTCCTGCCTCATGAGTATATTAATCATGTTTCTATGACAAGGACATGGGCTCAGAGCAAATGTGGCCACCCGTAACCATTGGCATTCATTAACACCTGCTTCCTCCTGGGGCTCTAATGTTGTATTGTTCATCCCACCCCGTCAGTCCTGTGAAGGTGGGTGCTTTGTCCTCTCCCTTCAGATGAAGAAACCCAACCTCTAAGCAGGTGAAACACTTTTCCCTGGACCCCTGGACAAGGAGGGGTTTCTGTGGCTCTACAGCTCCTGCTCTCTACTCACCCCCTACCCTTACTATTTTTGTGCACATCAGCTAGGTAATCCTAGGACCACACCTCACCCTTGGGGCTGGGTACCTGTGGGTGTTCATCAGGACTTTCCAACCATTTCTTAAGAAATTGCTGTGTTACTCATTTATCACTTTGCAACCTAAACATTCTTCCTTTTGTTTAAACATGCTAATTTCATCCTTTCTGTTCTCACTTTCGTTGCTGAAATGTTTGGTCAAATCATTTTAGAGGGGTTGTTTTATAAGGTAAAAGTGATCAGCATATTATTTTGGTTTTGAATTATGGACAAGGGGATGGAAAATGCCAGGTTTAACCAGATACATACTTGAATTTTTACATTTAGTTGCTGGCAATGATATAAAAATCAGTGTAACCAATGAGCATTCTGAGTCAACTCTAAATGTCATGTCGGGAAAGAAGACCCAACCCTCCATGTATGAGCAGCTCCGGGACATTGCCATTGACAACATCTGCAGGTGGGAGACCAGCCAGAGGGATGTGTAACCTGGGGAGGAAGGGAAAAAGTTTCAGATAAAATTACTAAAAAATGAGAAATGCTTATAGTTTTTTAAAGATTGTTTTGGACTATTGTAAACCTACACCTGATTTTAAAAGAGAGATTATTACATATTTTTAATGATATTTTAAAAAATATTTCTCCAATTATTTTAGAGAGAGAGCACACATACATGTGTGCACAGGAGGAAGGGGCAGAGGAAGAGGAGAGAGATTCTCAAGCAGACTCTGTGCTCAGTGCAGAGCCTGATGTGGGGCTCAGTGTGGAGCTCTATGTCATGACCCTGAGATCATGACCAGATCTGAAATCAAGAGTCAGATGCTTAACTGACTGTGCACCCCACATTTTTTAAAAAAGATTTTATTTATGTTGAGAGAGAGAGAGCACAAGCTGGAGGGGGTGTGGGAAGAAGGGCAGAGGGAGAGGGAGAAGCAGACTCCCTGCTGAACAGGGAACCCGATGTAGGGCTCGATCCCAGGACTTACCGGGATCATGACCTGAGCTGAAGGCAGATGCTTAACTGACTGAGCCACCCAGGCACCCCTATTTTTTTTTTTAAATAAGGCTTGTTTTTCTTTTCCTGATCATAAATGTAATTAAAAAATGGGAATATAGAAAAAATGGAAAGAATTATCTGTCAGCCTATCATCCAGAGTAATGACACATTGTCACGTTTTCTGGGTTTTTTTGCTTGTAATTTTTAGCATAAGGGATGGGTTTTATATGATTGAGTGTCCTTGCTGCCCAGGCTCCTGCTATGTGAACTCTTGCACTCCAAACTCAGAAACTATGTACATTCTAATTTATATGAAAATGTGTCTCTCCCTCTGAATTCTGGCTCCATGCTCTCAGAAGCCCCATCAAGAGAATATGATGGCCCTTTTCTGTCAGACAGATGCTCTTCTCTGACTCTGGTGTGGGAGCCAAACAGATGCAGAAAGCAAGAGGCGCCTGAAAAGATTTTTGTGTCCTCATGGGCTCTTAAAATTACCCCTTTTCTTTAGAAAATAATTTTTTCTCCATACTAATAAAACCTTGGTATATCATATAATATTCCCTGAGCTGTGTCTTGGGACCATCTATCTTGAGCCAGTTACTGTAACTTTTGTTAAGGAACAGTTCTGGAAATTTTAAATTGGAATCAGGGTGAGTGTAACATTCTGAAGTAAACTGTTGTGGTCAAATAATGAAGTTACTATTTCTGACTGAGATATTATTCTGACTGAGATATTTTCAAGTGGGCAAAATCTGCATCAATTCTTTGAATCATTCTGTGTAATTATTTTCATTCAGATTTCTGGTGAAAAAATGCTCAGAGCAGTTCTTTAAACTCTGTAGACCTGACAAAGAGACAAAAACCAGAAACAAAACACTCATCTGTTGTTCTGGTGCCCCGTGCCATGTGGGTTTCCTCACTGTCCAGGTGCCTGAAAGCTGGCTTGACGGTGGACACGGTGATCGTGGAGGCCTTCCTGGCCAGCCTCTCCAACCGGCTCTACATCTCCCAGGAGAGCGACAAGTACGTCTCATCTCCAAGGGGCAGCCAGTTGTTCTCAGCAGGCCTTGGCGGGTGGGCGCCTGGTATCTCGCACGTCTGTGCTTCTTTCTTGCACAGCTTGGAGTTATGCATCAGGTCTGTCCCCTGATTTAAGGTGAAACCCACCTTAGAGTGTTGATCCTGGACCACTGTTTGGGAGCAGAGAAAGATCTGTGTCATACTGCCTAGAGCCAGGGACTTTGTGTTTCTTTTGGAAGTAAGGATTCCAGGCAGCCACTGTCAGATGACCACTTCATCTGAAAGACTGTGGTAACCTTGAGGTCCAGGCTGTAGCTTCTGGGCTTCATTTCACAGAGGACTGTTCCCAGGATGCTTCTGTTTCTCCCCCCACAGGGACGCTCACTTGATTCCTGACCATACCATCCGAGCCTTGGGACACATTGCAGTGGCCCTGAGGGACACCCCAAAGGTTATGGAGCCAATTCTGCAAATCCTGCAGCAGAAATTCTGCCAGCCCCCGTCCCCCCTTGATGTGCTCATCATCGACCAGCTGGGCTGCCTGGTTATCACCGGAAACGTAAGGCAGGACCTACAGTGAAACCCACTATCCTCTGCAAGCGTTGTTACTTTGACTATCAGGAGTGCAAAAATAGATTAAATTTACCCTGCAGATGAGTTAAATGCTTACAGCTCTCCTGACAGTGAATAGGGAGATTTTTTTCCAAGTAACAGGGCTCTGTAAGTGCTGGGAAAAGGAGGTTTAAACTCATTTCTTGCTGATGTTAATAACATGTTAATAGGATTTAAGTTGAAACCATTTCCCTTTTAGCTTTTGAAGTTTGCTGAAAGCTTTAGGAACAGATGCCCTTGGTCTTTCGGGCCTTTATGGTCCATACATTCCAGAAGCTTTTGCTCTGAATGATGGTAGAGGGGCCTTTTCTGTGTTCCAAGGAAGGGCTTTCATGGGAAGTCTTGCAATGGTAACTGTGTCCCTCACTCTCTTCCAGCAATACATTTATCAGGAAGTGTGGAATCTCTTCCAGCAGATCAGCGTGAAGGCCAGCTCTGTCGTGTACTCAGCCACTAAAGATTACAAGGATCATGGCTACAGGTAATTCACTAGACCTCATGTCACTCTAGATCATGACAGGTTTCAGCCCCTTTAGAAGTGTGAGGTTTGGGGATTTGTCTTTTGAATAAACTTTTTTCCTACAAAAGCAGTATGTGCTACAAATTAGCACATGCACAAGCAGGAAATGAGTGAGTGCCACCGGGAGCTGAGCATCTCAGTGCCATTACCTCAGACCCTCCCTGACTCCAGTACAGGCTCGAAGTGTCCACCCAGCCAGCAGGCTTTTTTATGTACCAGTGCATCAACCATGCCGTTAACCTTCTTCCATGTGCCACCTTTAATGGCTGCGTAGTGTCACATCTTAGAGCAGTACCAAGATCTAATCAGTCCCTAGCTTGGAGGTGAGGTAGTTTGCCAGTTTTCCCACTGGTAAGCACTACATCAAACGATCTAATAGCTGTGTATCTGTGAGTGTCTCTGACGCTTTCCTCAGGATAGATTCAGGGAAGTGGGATTTGGAGGATTGGAAGGAGTGGACATTTTTCATCCTCAAATGTTTGATATTTGTGTAAAGTTTGGCCAATTTTCCTGGCAGACTAAGATATGCTTCCTTGCCTGTTCCTTGCCCTTACTGTGAATGCCTTGAGGGCAGGAGCATGTTTTTCCACATAGGGGGGATCTCACAATAGTTTAACAGACCTAAGGAAGAAAGGGGCAGGGAGGAAGACACGTGCCCCTTTGTTGGTTTTTGTTTTCTCTCCTTCTGACCTTTACATGCAGGGCTCATTCTGAGGTTTTCTCCAACTCACGTTAGTGGGTGGGAGTGTGGCTCTGTGACCTTTGAAAAAGCTCACCCTCTCTGTGCCTTCATTTCTTCATCTGTCATCTGTCAAATGAACACCTGTCTCCAGTTGTGTGGGTAATTGAGATCACGTACAGGAAAGCTCTTGATAAATTCAGACTCTTGCTGGTGTCATTCCTTTGCCTTCTTACTGCCTCCATTTCAAGCCCTGGCTACTAGAACAGCCTGAGGACTGGTTTAGGGAGGCATTCAGCTCCTTTCCCTTTTATCCGTCCATCCATCCATCTCTGTTCTCTGTGAAGAAACTGACACACAGACCAAAACACCTCTTTCCCTCATTGCTTCCTTGTCCCGAAATGACTCCTACACCTCCTTGGTCCTCACACCTTCCCTTCCTTGTCTTTTTTGCTCCTGCTGTTTTCCTTCTAACCCTTGCCTCCGTCTTGCTGCCGTATGCAGTACTCGGCCTTCTCCATGCCTACCAGTTCTTCAACTTCTGACTCCACCTCCATAAAGTCTTACCACCACCAGGAATGGTTTGTCCTCTTCCTCACCAGTGGAGGCTTTTACTGCCATTTGTTTGCCCTTACCTCCCAGGATTTCATGTGTCTGTGAAGCATGTGCTGTTTGATGGGAGATTTCTAGGGGCCAGGCAATGTGCTCAGTGCTTCACGTGGAGTGTTTTATTCGTCCTACACCCTGTGAGGAGGGAATTATATTATTCTTGTTTTATTTGTTAGGAAACTGAGGCTCAAAGATGAGCCACTCACCTGAGGTCATCCAGCATAGAAGTGGCAGGTTCTGGCTGCCCCCGGCACCCAGGGAAGTCTGGCCAGCCTTGCTGGTTTGCTGGTGACTCTCTGGGCGGGGGGCGGGGGCGGAGGCGTTGTCGGCTTTGTATCCAGGGCTTACCTGTGCTAGCACTGTCCTAATACAGGTTGTCCCAGGGCACCACTGAGTGCTTCCTGAATGCCTGATGTGAACTAATACTAGCAGCAGCCCCTTGGTGGAGGCAGTGTGGGGAAGAAGCTGATTGTCAGAGGAAAGTTTCATGGGTGGTAATAGTGAATTAAGGCTACCTATAATTTGAGGACTTATAGGAATTTAGCTATGTAGTAGGCTTTCAATACTCAGAAGTGTCCTAAGATCTTCACAAGTTCTGTAAAGTTTGGATTCCTGGACCCTAAGCAGTTCCCCAAGGCCCTTAATGCATGTCAGGAGAGGGTAAAGCCATTTCTGTAGCAGCTGACTGTCCTTTAGGGAGCTGGTGTTCACAGAGACACTCATCCCCTCTGGAGGGGCTCCTTCGTTCACAGGCACTGAGGGGCGTGATGAGGCAGGAGTCAGCCAGCCTCACCCTTGCATTCGGACCCTGTGTTGTGGCAGCTCTCATTTCTCTCCCCACCAGGCACTGCTCCCTGGCGGTGATAAATGCCCTGGCCAACATCGCAGCCAACATCCAGGATGAGCACCTCGTGGACGAGCTGCTCATGAACCTGCTGGAACTGTTTGTGCAGCTGGGGCTGGAGGGAAAGCGGGCCAGCGAGCGGGCCAGCGAGAAGGGGCCTGCCCTGAAGGTAGGGAGAGAGGGAGGGTGAAGGGGCCTGCCCTGAAGGGAGGGAAGGAGGGAGGGCGGTCACCTTGGGGCATCTGGTAAACAGCAAGAACAAAGGTTCTTTCTCTGGGCTGCTGGCAGGGGTTCGGAGAGGGTGGCTTTCTTGTAGGTCCATGTCTGGCTCGTGGCAACTACCTCCCCCAGCCCAGGGTGGTAAGTGACAACAGCCTATTGTGGATTCCCCCAGACCTCCTTTCTTTCTTCTCTCGGCCATCATGAAGCCAGGGGGTGGAGGCCTTCATCAGAACACAGTGACAACATGAGAAGGGCCAGATCTGACCTAATCTGGGCCATCCGGGGAGACACGTCCATGGGGACAGACAAAATGACAGGTCTCTCGAGCTTCCAAAGAAACAGACTGGGAAGGTTGAGGCAGGTTAAGCCCCCTACCCCATTATGTCCTCTTTGACCCATCATGGTGGTGCCAGTCTCTACCAGAGTCTCCGCCTTCATCCTCCTTTTGTCTTTTCCTCCCACCTCCTTCCCCAGACAGTTACTGTTTACCTACTGTGTGCCTAGTCAAGGGTCAGCCAACCTTCTCTAAAGGGCCAGATTATACTTATTTTAGGCTCTGTGGGCCGTAGAGTCTCTGTTGCAACTACTCAGCTCTGTCTCAGTAGCATAAAGCCAGTTAAAGAATGGGCGGCTGTGCCCCCATAAAATTCTATTTCCAAGAACAGGTGTGGGTCAGATTTGGCCACAGCCAAATCTTTCTTCACCCTTGTTCTAGGTGCTGGGGTTACGGAAGTGAACAGGCAGACAAGGGGCCTGCTCCTGCAGACAGCGAAGCCAAAACAGGGCAGTGTGGAGAGAGCACTTTAGATCGGGCTGTGTGACGACCTGAGGAGGTGACAGCTAAATTGGAAACTGAGTGAAAAGGAGCTTTTAGCCCTCCGTGTGAAAATCTTGGCTAAGGGGGAGTAGCTGGTGCAAAAAGGGGTCCTAAGAGCCTTTGCTCTAATTCAGCCTTGCTCTGCTAGACCCCTTGACAGTGACCTCCCAGGATGGTGCACAGCTAGGCCATCCTGATACACAAGGGACAGAGGCATCTGTCGTGCCCAGTGGGGCCTTGGGCATCAGGAAGTGAGGGCTGCTCGGAGATGCAACAAGACACTTGGCAGCCAAGAAAGCAGAGGCTGTGATGTGTCTGAGGGGTGTTTCAGGAGTCATTCTCCTTGCCTCTCCTGGAAATTGTATTTCAGGGCCTAGAAGGACGCTCCTGGACTCAAGGGCTGCTCCCCTCTGCCTGCTCTCACTACAAGTTTACATTCTCAAGACTCAGGATGTAATGCGTCATTCATGGGCTGGGGGTGGGGGTTGTGGCCCCGACAGTGCAGGGGTCCCTTTTCTACCTTCCAGGTGCAGAGCTGTGAATCCTGTTCTTTGCAGAATAGTTCCTGTTTGCGATTATGCAGCGAACAGCCCAGTGTTTATTGAGCAACTGCTGTGCTTTCCCCCTAAGATGGGGCCTCAGAGAATAAGGGGGCCTACCGAATCTGTGAGAAGGGATTGGCCAACATGTGCCCCATTGAAGACAAAGACCCATGATTATAAGTTAAGAAATGACAGTTCTTGGAATGCCTGGTTGACTCAGTCGGTTAAGCAGCTGCCTTCAGCTCCGGTCATGATCCCAACGTCCTGGGATCGAATTCTGCATCAGGCTCCTTGCTCAGTGGGGAGTCTGCTTCTCTGCCTGCTGTTTCCCTGCTTGTGAGTGGTCTCTCTCTGACAAATAAATAAATAAAATCTTTTAAAAAAGAGAGAAAAAGAAATGAAAATTCTTTCCAGTCACCGCATATCTGGGAAGCCGTTAGTTTCCAGAGAGGAGGAGGCAGGGCTTGAGATTCTGTCCCCATGGCTGAGCGGCTGTAGGGTTTTGGCAAGCTACTCACACCCCATTTTCTCCCCCAGATATTTAGTTATTACATATGAAATGCTGGGAATTGCCCGGCACGCAGTTGGTGCTCAATGCACTTAGCTGCTGCTATTAATAGAAAAAATAAACTGAATATGCTGAAGTGGATGCTTCCAGAACTGAGGCGCATCGGTGTGCACTATAGTTTATAGTCTTATTTGTGTGTCCAACCAGGGAGCCTACCTTTTAATAGTTATTTCTTATGTAATCCCCAAATTTTCCATAACTTGAATATATGTTTATTATAGAAAAGATGCAGAAACCGTTAACTGATAAAGTAAAAAACACCCATAATTCCTCTACGCAGATGTACTCATCACTGACATTTTAAAAAAAGATTTTATTTATTTGAGAGAGAGAGAAGGAGACAGAGAGCACAAGTGTGGGGTAGGGTGGGAGGAGGCCGAGGGAGAAGCAGGCTTCCTGCTGAGCAGGGAGCCGGAAGCAGGGCTCAATCCCAGGACCCTGAGAGCATGACCTGAGCTGAAGGCAGATGCTTAACTGACTGAGCCACCCAGGCGTCTCTCATCATTGACATTTTGATAGACTTCCTCCTAGATTTTTTTATGGAAATATATTTATTTTACATAATCAGGATTATATCTTTGTATACTCTGAAATCCTGATTTAGTTTTTTCCATTTAAAATTTGCTGTGGGCACTTTCCAAAGTGACTAAATATTTTTCAGAAAGTTGTCTTTTTTTTTCCCCTAAAGATTTTATTTATTTATTTGACAGAGAGAGACACAGCAAGAGAGGGAACATAAGCGGGGGGAGTAGGAGAGGGAGAAGCAGGTTTCCCACTTAGGAGACAGCCTGATGCAGGACTCTATCCCAGGACCCTAGGATTATGACCTGAGCCAAAGGCAGACGCTTAATGACTGAGCCACCCAGGCACCCAGAAAGTTGTCTTTTTAATACCTGTGTGGTATTTAATATTACATGGGTACCATGACTTATGTAATAATTCTACTGTTTGACATGTTTCCATTTTTTTGGTATTAAAATGATATTGGGGCACCTGGGTTGCTTAGTCAGTTAGGCATCTGACTCTTGATCTCAGCTCAAGTCTTGATCTCAAGGTCACGAGTTCAAGCCTTGCATTGGGATCCACACTGGGTGTGGAGCCTACCTTTTTTTTTTTTTTTTTTAAATATTTATTTATTTATTTATTTATTTGACAGATAGAGATCAAAAGCAGGCAGAGAGGCAGGCAGAGAGAGGAGGAAGCAGGCTGCCCGCTGAGCAGAGAGTCTGGTGCGGGGCTTGATCCCAGGACCCTGGGATCATGACCCAAGTGGAAGGCAGAGGCTTTAACCCACTGAGCCACCCAGGCACCCCGTGTGGAGCCTACTTTAAAAAAATAATGATATTTAGTGAGCGTGTTTATATATTGCTATCTATATATTTCATTATTTCTCTGAAATTAACATTATGTCTTTTTTTAATGAACTCATGCTTTCAGTGACTCAATTCTTTTACTTTCTAGGCTTCTAGCAGCGCAGGGAACTTGGGTGTACTCATTCCTGTAATTGCTGTGGTGAGTACTAATAACTGAGTGGTTTTAAACTTCAGATACTATGCTCATATTTTTAGTGTTGCCTTGTGGCACACAGCAAATTTCTTAGCAAAATGCTCTTCGGAGGCCTGGTGATTCTGTACATGTGGCTGTGTTTCTGCTGCTACCATCTGTTCTGTGACTGTCTCACTGGTATGTGCCTGCTGTGGTCACACCCCCACTCCCTTTCTCTGTGCTCTGCCTGAACCTCCTCACCAGTTGGCTAGGAAACCCACTTTGGTTCTCTCTTGTGTGGCTCCCGGAGCTGAGGTGTGACTCCAGGTTCGTCCTGTGTCTTATGCCCTCCTCCGGTGCCTCTGACTAATGTTAGGCAGGCTCTACTTCTGTCCCCATCCTGGTCCCACAAGGGACACAAGGGGCTGGTTATACTTTGGAGTACAGCCCCGCCCACCACCATGGTGGCAGCTCACAGTCTAGGCCCTGTCCTGTGCCACGACACTCTTCATCTTGCCTTGTCTCAACCTGTAGCCTTTTCTTCCCAAATGACCTTTGTAGAAGTTATTTCCCCTTTTCTCAGTTGTTCCCAGCTGCCACTCCTAAGCCATGGCCCTGGGTTCTAATATTTGTTTTCATCTGTGATTCTCTAACTTCCACTAAACCTACCTTCTGGTTAAGCCTTCCTTCTGCCTTCTAGTTCCTTCCCACATTTCCCCACCCCGCCCCCCGTAGTTTGAGTCTTGAGCACTCTCACATGTTTGGCCCGGAGGACACATGTGTCCCTTTACATGGAACACCAGAGGGGTTGACCTCTGAGCTGCCAGGGTGACCCAGGGCTGTAGAGGTCAGGCAGGTGGACAGAGAGGCACCTCTCCTGATCTCAGTTTCCGTTCTTACTGCAGTCTGGGTGTTCATCATTTGGAATCGGTGGACTTTAGGGGTCTGATTTTAGCTGGCCAAGGTGGGTGAAAATGGGAAACTGGTTTATTATCATTTGCCTTTATGATGTCACAGGTTGCACTTTGTGGAGCCTTCTGCCTCCATTTACCTTCCTTTGGCTTGTCCTTTTCTTTCCCGCTCCCTTGCCCTGCAAGTAGCTGATTCTGGAGCTGAAGCCGAGTTGCTTGTTCCCCTGCTGCATCTGTGTCAGGACAGTCTCCTTTGCCTGAGTGTGCTGGAGTGGGTGGGGGGCGGGCTGCGAGTCTGCCTGCACCCTCACTGCCTCTCTGTACTGGTGACTCTTCCCTCTTCCCTGGGGACCTTAACCACCTTCACACCTGAGGTGATTAGACTCTGAGGATTTGAGAATCCTCATAGACTCTGAGGGTTTGAGAATGGCCAGGACTCTCTGCTGCAGTATTTTTCATCACTGCCTCCATTGGTTTTTAAAAACATAAACTTTTTCACTTTATACTTAGTATTGGTTAGTGTACAGTTGTGTTTTAGAAGTACATGGTACATGGATCCTTTGTTTGGCCTGGAGGAAAAGGTGAGGGGCATACGTCCATTGCACTCTCTCAGACTATTGGAGGGGAGAGCAGCCGGCAGCAGACTCCATGAGAGAGAAGGTTTTGGCAGCCTGGGGGCTTGTCTGGGGTGACACTCGAATCCCTGAATTCTGGTGAGTTCGAACACCAGAGTTCTCTGATCCATGTGCCTGTGAGCTTTCAAGCATGTATAGCTGTTGTCATTTAGAGTTTAGTAACTGCATAGAAGAAATTGCAGGGGGCACTTTGCACTTTCTGGGAGTAGTGACCGATGAGGTTGGCTGGGAACACTATAGGTGTTCAGGTCACAGAGGCCAGGGTTGGACTCTGGTCCTGTGTGTGGGATCCTGGGTGAGTGTCACAACCTCTCTATGCCTGCTCCGCCCATAAAGCTTCTTGGGAAGATGAAGATGAGCCTCTGAAGTGCCCAGCTGGGTCAGTGTTGGCAACGATAGGCAGGCACACACTGACTTAAAATACTTTGTTTACTCCGCTGCAGTGACCTTTTACATGAATAGAATAAGTATTGTAGTCTTAACAAAAGTTAATGGTTATATTATGGGGGAGGAAACAAATATTTGATTCTATTGCTCAACAAAGAGCACAGAGAATCATGGAATCTTACATTTGCCTTCTGGTTTGCCCCTTGGACCCTCTAGAAGAAACTAGTTTCTTTTTTTTTTTTTTTAATCTTTCCTTTCTTTCTTTCCCTTCTTTTGGAAGAAGATACTCAGTTTTGGATCTTTAAGTGTGTCCCGGTACTTTGTTCAGTGGAAGTACCAGTGGGTTTGGGGCAGGAAGCCTGGGTGTCTGTCCAGATGTAGCTTATCGGTGACTTCTCAGTGACTTTAGGAGCCTGGAGGGCATCACTGGAGACTTGAGTCATATGATCTCTAAGCCTCTTTCAGTAGGTTTGGTGATCCTTGACTTGAAACTTTGTAGAATAGTGTCTCTTCAGAAGTAACACTGATTAAATCACTTCTCTTAGTGTCTAGCCCTTTAGTTAATCAAGCCCCAGGAAGGGTATCTAATGCTTAGAGTCCTGTGTGTTCCACTGTTTTAAACTAGTGATTTGACAAGCTGTGCCTCCTGCTCAGAAAACATTTGTGCACTTCACTTAGAGCTCGTTTACCTGTGCCGCTGGTAAATTTTGTGGCCTTGGACAAGTTACTTATTCTCTCAGTGCCTATAAAGTTAGATTTGTGGACTAACAGGGTTTAGGTCATGGACTCCTTTGAAACCCTTGCCCTCTCCTTCCATAGAAATGGATCTCTTCACAAGGTTTTGAATTTATTCTCCCGAAGTTGAGTGGGAGAAACCTGCCCAGGGCCCCCCCAGGAACCCCTGGGCTAAATACTCTCTCAAAGATAGTAACAAGGGATGCCTGGATGGCTCAGTCGGTTAAGCATCTACCTTCAGCTCAGGTCATGATCCCAGGGTCCTGGGATCAAGTCCTGCATCAGGCTCCCTGCTCATTGGGGAGCCTGCTTCTCCCTCTGCCTGCTGCTCCCCCTACTTTTGCTCACTCATTCTCTCACTCTTGCTCTCTCTCTGACAAATAAATAAATAAAATCTTTTTTTCTTTCTTTTTTTTTTTTATTTGTTATAGAGAGAGAGAGAGAGCGCGAGCACAGGCAGACAAAGTGGTAGGCAGAGGCAGAGGGAGAAGCAGGCTCCCTGCCGAGCAAGGAGCCGGATGTGGGACTCGATCCCAGGACGCTGGGATCATGACCTGAGCCGAAGGCAGCTGCTTAACCAACTGAGCCACCTAGGCATCCCAAATAAATAAAATCTTAAAAAAAAAAGAAAAAGAAAAGATAGTAACAAGAGGCCCTTATCTAGCTTATGCTAAACACCAAGCACTTACATAAATCCCCTCCAGTCATTAACTCACCTAATCCTTACAACAGCTCTGCAAAGTAGGTGCTGTTATTATCCCTGTTTTACAGGTGGAGAAACTGAGGTACAGAACTTGGCTCAGAGTCCCACAGCTACTAAATGTCAGAGCCAGGGTTGGGACCCAGGCAGCCTGGCTCAGGGTTTGTGTTCTGAATTAATACTCTAATGCCTTGAAACCTGGATCAGCTAGTTCCTGAAAGAGAGGGTCTGGGTGCATTCTGAACGGATGTAGGTGAACAAAAAGCATGGAAGCTGGAGTGCCTTGGCCTGGGTCAGATCACAGAGGAGCCTGGGCTGGCTCCAGCAGAGGTAGGGCGGGCCACATGGGAAGGGAGATGGTCACCTTTTGAGTAGGGGACTGACATGGCAAAGGGCTATAGGCGAGGTTTTTGAGAGAGCCGCATTTAGTAACAGGAGGAACACGAGAAACCAGCAGCCGGACAAGAAAAGCAGGACAAGCACCAGGAAAGGACAGTGCAGAAGTGCACTGGAGAAGGAATTCAAGGAGTGGGGTGTCAGCCAGCTCAGGGCTCCCCTAGAGGTCCGTAGGTGTGATAGGCAAAGACGTAGCCTCCACCCTGCACTGATCAGGAGATACAGGAGGCGGAGGTGCAGGAAGCTGGAAAGGAAGCAGGTGGAGAGGAGTTACCAACGAACAGCAGGGCCTGGGGTGGATCATGTCTCCTCTGAGACCTCAGCTGTTTCTTCTGCCAAAAGGAGGGGATAACAGTGCGAACTTCCTAGTGTTGGTGGGAGGACTCAGTGATAACCTCAGGCAAACCCATCACAGTGCCCCCCTACAGTGGGGAGCCTGAGGTGCTCCCCTTTTTCTGCCACCATGACTAGTATTGGTTTCACTGAGTCAAAGCCCTCTGTGACATGACTCTGTGGGTGACCCTGGAGTCAAGCCAACCTGTGCTCAAACCCTGCTCTACCTTGTCTGCAGAGAAGAGAAAGCCTCTCTTGCAGGGCTCCGGGGGTCATAGTTAGCTGCACACACAACATTTGTGATGCTCTCAGTGTTACTGCCCAGAGACCCCAGCACTGCAGAGGCACCAGGAGCCTTGAATTCTGAGCAACCTTTTTGAATTCCACTTGTTTTACCCAAGTAGAGAAACATCAAGACATCTGAATGTCACTTGCTTTCTCAGACCGGACCCACTATGGGAGCTCGTCTGAGGGTCTCCCTGCGTCCAGGGATGAAAGCCAAAGCATGTGCCCCTCATGAAGATTGGCATCTCAGGAATTTCTACAAAGCCCCATCCACAGCATCATTGCCTCCAGGATTTAGCAACATTCACCGTGTCCTGACCCCGAAGAATATGCCTGCTGTGTAGCACGTGAGTCACCATGAAGAACTCAGATTGCTTTTTGTCAACCTCGTCATTCCTGGGAATGTCAGCTATTTTGGATTTGGCTTTTCTTAGTTACCTGAGCCTCAAAAAATAAGAGAATTATAGCAGACACACAGTAAAAGTGGCAATATTTATTTATCTCTAAGGTAGAAGGCATGGCCATGTGTACACACTGTCCTCTGGGCAGCAGTGAGGTGACAGCAGAAGTATAGATGACATTTAGCATCAGTTCACAAGGTTAGGCCTTGAGGGAATTAAGCCCTAACACCCAGGGCACCCTGTGAATGTCATGAGGTTGCTTCTCTCCTGGGCACCATCCTTGGGAGAGGTGAGAAATTAGCCCTGCAGCTCATTTCTGTATTCTGTGTCCAGATGAGGAGCGCTGGTAATTTAAGTGATAGAGCCAAAAGTTCAAGAACGGGAACATCAGGGAAAGGAGGTGCACAGGTAAGCCCTCTATAGCTTTGCACTGAGGAGGTGGGAGGAAGCTGGTCTGTATGTTGCTGACACCCCCTACATAACAGCTGATGTATCACAGATACATTAACTTCTATGAACTGCTGGCATTGTTCACTGTGCTGAACAGATTCCGATGAGCTTCTCAGTCATTTGTAAATTTCTCCTCTGCTATGGGCGTCGATTTCAGAATGGTAGCATAAACCACAAAAGCCATGATGCCAAAACATCTCCATTCTCATTGTTAGAATGGAACCAGAATTACAGGGTGCCCCCCAAGACACTTGAAATGCCCGGACCTCCACCTTTAAAACTTGGTGGGGTTGGCAACTCTGCCCATGAAGAGGAGGCAGCTAGTACGGTGCTCATAGATGAGGAAGAGGAAGGGGCGGTCAACAGTGAAACGGACTTGGGTGGTCAGCGGCATGAACCCCACCGTGGTCATGGCAGCAGCTTGGGTGCCCTCCTCATTCACTGTGATGGTTCCTTGGTGCTTGAACTATTTCAAAGTGGAAAGGAAAGTTGTCAGATCTTGTCAGTGGCACACAGAGGGATAGACGATACAGTGGTCTCCTGTCATTCAGGGTGGAAACACCACATACAAGGCACAAACCCCAGCTGGCCAGAATGACCCTTGAAGGTCTCTCTCACCTCCTGCCAGGTGCAGTAATTGCACTTAGAGGCTGTGTCATATAAACAGTACATATCTCTAAACTCCAGCACCATAGCCGCTCCTGATGGTCGTCATAGTATGAGTGGTCTGCCAGCAAGACGGCAGCTATAGGCCCTGTCTCCTTCGCACACTGTAGGAGCACTGCCAGGAGGGTGGGGCCTGGATCTGCCTGGGTTTTTTTGGACTGATACTCTCTTCTTTTTTTGTGGAGTGTCTATTGTTATTTCAAGTTCAGTGTGCAGGTCATGCACCTTCTCTGCATATATTTAACGGGTCTTTCATGATTCAGTTGGGTGTAGCTGTTTCACGGATCGGGGCACACACCTCCTCTCTTTCTGCAGCCAGCAGGAATGAGGCTCACTCCCACGCTGCTTCCTAAAACAGATTACTCTGCCCACTCAGTGTCTGGCAGACCTAGCACCACTGACCTGTGAAGTCAGACCAGGCAGGAGGGAGGCTTTGCTAGGGGCAGATGCTGGGGAGAGGTGTGGAGGGTGGACAAGGGGAGAGCGTACCAGATCAATGGTGATCCTATGGTCTGAGATTCCTGTCATATTGCTATCTTTGTCAAACAGTGCCGTGACCCCCATTGACTTCAGGGCCTCCACCAGGTTATAGTTCTTCTCCAGCTTGAATTTCGGCAGAAGCACTTCTCGAGTTCTGGGCAGAGAAGAAAAGGGGGCCCAGTTTTATTGAACCACAACTTCCAAAAGAATCCTGTTTTTCCCTCAAATGTCTACAACCTCATTTCCCCCACCAACCCCAGGTTGCTTTTGCCACAGAATGGATACAGCACTTCTTGAAATTCATATCCCAGTACTGTCAGTTGAGTTTTTGGGAAAGACCATCCATTATGATTCCGGTTCCTTAAAATGGAGGCATGGTTAGTGCTAGGTAGTCATTTCCTCCATACTGTGGGATTCATGGCCCGCCTTCCAGGTGAGCTCCAGAACTATTACTGGTTTGTGGTTTGAAAAATATCTGAAATAACTTTTTTGTTTGGGTCTTTGATTTTATGCATTTCTTATTTTGTCAAGTAAGCAGTTGAAGATCTGATCAGTGTACAGAAAAAAGAACCCTTCACATGCCAGAAAGTGCAGTTCTCTGTCCTTGTGTCAACACATTCAGTCTTTATGGATAAACAGCAGCGATATTGCCTATGGGGCCAAGTCCAGCACACAAAGGAGACAAAGAGACATCATACACAGTCCCCCTTCTCAAGAGTTTGCTTTCCTTTTGGCAAGCCAGGACTTACGTGTGTGAAGCAGCAGAATGGTAAAGGTGGTAGGGTAATGTCTGAACAACCAGGACAGATCTAACTACTGGAGCCATCCAGCAGGGGGTGAGGAGGAGGGGGTATTCCTGGGGCTTAGAAGGCTGCCCATAGCTTGAGATATGGCGTGAGCCAAGCCTGGAGGGAGCTTGAGCTGTGGTCCGGCTGGCATGCTGAGGGGCACCGGGCAGGGGGAGGAAAGAGGAGGAAGGATAAAGCAGGTCAGTTGGGGGACTGTGTCTGTGGGCCTGGCCAAGAAGCTGGGCAGGTGACCCATAGAGAGCTTCTCAGAAGAGCTAGAGCCAGTGAGTGTCTTGGGAACGCTGTTTGGAGGCCAGTGCCATGAGGCTTGAGGAATAGAATGGGCAGGCTGGTTAGGCCTTCCTGGCTCAGGGTGGAGGTCATAGGCAGTGAGGTTAGGAAGGAGGTGGGGTACAGAGGGGACATTTCTAAGGAAAATTTGACAGGGCCTGATGACTTACTGACTCCCTGGGTGAACACCTTCCTCTAAGAGCCCTCTTCTGGGTTTGTTCCATTTCTCTGCATTCTTGTCCCAAAGGAGACCTGAACCAGATTCACATCTCAGTATGGGCCTAGCCAGTTTCCAATAAATCAAAAATGTGACTTCTCTGTTCTTTCTGCCATGCTCTGCTAATAATCATTAGCAATTACTCTGGAGTAATGAGAGAGGAAAATCATGAACGACATGTCCTGAATAGGTTACAAGGCCTACAGCATTTCCTGCATAGGGAAAGGAAAGCTTACCACAGGCACCAGGTGCTGTGACGGGTGCTCAGTGTCATTTTTCTAGGTCTTTCTCTCTGTGATCCTGGGAAGTCATAGAATCATGCTGCTTTTATGAATGATGAAGCCAGGGCTCAAAGCTACAGAGCAAGTAGGTGGCAGGGCCGGGATTGTTTCTGAGCTGGCTCTACATCACCTGCCCTTCACATCTGAAACTGTCATATGGTGGGGGGGGGGGGGGGGGGGGGGGAGCAGATGTGTTTCTCATAGATGCAGTCTGATTGCTTCTCACTGAGCAGGAAGTTTGGGCTGAATTAACAAGAGTGGCCCAAGATGGCAGTTCTTGGGTTTTTATGCACACGTCTCCCTTCTCCTTGAAATGACCAAAATTCCCAGTGTTCTGGTCTCTCCCAGCTTCTCAAAGATCAAAAGAGCAAACATTCAACCTAAAGTACCTGTTTGTCATGCTTTTCTGCCATCTCTCTACCACCTGGGGCGTCAGCTGTGTCTCGAGGGTCTTCATCCCAGAGAGCTTGTGTGGGACCACGATGAGCATGCTGATGCCCCCAACATATTCCAGCTGCAGGACATCGCAGTCCAGCTCCTGGTCATTTGCTGCCAGAAAGTTCCCCTTGGTCTGCATCATGGAAACTTTGACCACCTCTCGATCATTCAGCCGGAAGTTGTGGTTGTGTGTCATTTCTACTGGGAATTTATTCACCCAGGATCCTGTAAAGTCAACAAGAACAGGCTTTTATTAAAATACTATTTTAAAGCCATGGTCTACACATGTAAGCATGCATCAGAAACACCTGGAGGGCTTGTTCTGACTGCACCCCCCACCCCCGAGTCTCTGGTTCTGTAGGTCTAATTTGAACCAAGAACTTGCATTTCTAGCAAGTTCCCAGGTAGTGCTAATTCCTGGTCTGGAGACTACACTCTGAGGACTGCTGTTCCAAATGATTCCAAGGTCAGAATGCTGATATACTTGTAGGAAGTATGATAATGGTAGAGAAGTTAGACAAACTGGAATGAATTCTGGTTTAGATGAGGGAACTAACTAGTTGTTTGACTATAATAAGATGCTGAATGTGCCTGGACCTTTACTTGTTGACCTGTAAAATGAGCAGCTTTTTGCTCATGGCTGCTGTTTCAGCATCTTTCCTTCCTTCCACTCTGACTTCATCAGGACTAGAAGGATACATTGATGATGCCATCAGATCTTCATGTCAGATTTGGGTATAATGCTATGTATCCAGGAGTAAGTGCATGTCTGTTTCGGCTCTAAGATGCTGGTAACTATGATAATGGCTGCTGACTGACAACTGAGAATTGGCAGTGTGCTAGGCATTCATCCAAGCATCTTTCCCATATTCTTCATTTCCTCCTCCTAGCAACCGTATGAGATGCATGTTTTTTTATTATAAGCCTTGTTTTACAGATGAGGAAACTGAGGCACAAAGAAGCAAAGTAACTTGTTCAGGGTTTCTGGCTTGTAGGTAGAGCCAGTGGAACGAGATAAGCCTCCTCCCCAGCTTCTAAGCCTCAACACTGTTGACATTGGGCAGTTCTGTGTTGTGGAGGCTGCCCTGTGCATTGTAGAGTGTTCACGGCAACCCTGGCCTTCACCGCCGAGGTGCTGGGGGTGCTTCCCCCACCAGGTTGTGGCAAGCACAGACGTCACTGCGCTTCTTGCTAGAGTCACTCATCACCTGGTTTTCTTTCTGACTTCCTCCTGAGACCCAGCCTCTGTTTTCATTGTGCTTTACAAGGCAGTTATAGTATTTGAGCTAAAAATCAAATTAGTGGGGCGCCTGAGTGGCTCGTTGGTTAAGTGTCTGCCTTCGGCCCAGGTCATGATGCCAGGATCTTGGGAATGAGCACTGTGTTGTTAGACGCCCTACTCAGCGAGGAGCCTGCTTCTCCCTTTCCCTCTGCCTGCTGCCCCCCCTGCTTGTGCTTGCTCGCTCGCTCTCTGTCAAATAAATAAATAAAACATTTTTTAAAAAATCAAATTAGGGTGCCTGGGTGGCTCAGTTGGTTAAGCAACTGCCTTCAGCTCAGGTCGTGATCCCGGGAGAGTCCCGCATCGGGCTCCCAGCTCCACAGGGAGTCTGCTTCTCCCTCTGACCTTTCCTCTCATGCTCTCTCTCTCTCTCTCTCTCTCTCTGAAATAAATAAATGAAATCTTTAAAAAGTAAAATAAAATAAAAATAAAAAATCAAATTAGTAACAGATTGAGGAGCTAGCGATTAAAATTATATTTCTAGACCTTTGTTTCTTTTGATAAGCATCCGTGATTAAAAAAAAAAAAAAGCCTCCATGAAAGATTGGGTGCTGTAGGTATTTCATCCCTCTGATTCCAGTGGTAAATTAAGTGACCATCCAACACGAGGCGAAAAGAACACACATATTTTTGCCACTTTAACCCCTTGGCGTGGCACTGGTTACGATGTGCTAGAGGTTATAAACCGACTGTCCTAATCATTCTGCAGTCCTTGCTGGCAGGAATGGCTTGTTGCTGTGTTTCTCTGCCTGCTCCTGATCACTCGGCCAGCCTAGTGCAGAGGTGCTTGTGTCTGGGGCGCCCCCACAGACCAGTGGATCGGGTGCTGCCCAAGTAAGTTACACTGGCTGTTCTAAAGCTTTTCCTAAACATAGGTTAGTTGCTCACAGAAGCAGAGTAAATGTCACTGGCAGTATCATATCTATGTAATATATTATATGACATTGACATCTGCAGTTTTACTCCTTTAAGTTCATTAAGTAAGCTCTTGCCACATACCAGGCTAGCACTGCATCACTCTGTCTTGCAGTGCTGCACACAGCCCTGTCAGAGCAGGTGTTATCATCATCTCTGTGATAAAGGTGAGGAACTTGAGTCCCAGACACACTGAATGACATGTCCAAGGCCACATGAATAAGAAGTGGGGAGGCCGGGGCTTAAACAGTTTGCTCACTTCCATGTACTTAAGATCAGTAATAAAAAGTATATGTGTGGGGGGGGGGCACCCAGCTCTTGATTTCAGCTCAGATCATGATCTCAGCGTGGTGAGATTGAGCCCCTGTGCTAGGTGTAGAACCTTTTTGTGATTCTCTCTTTCTCCCTCCCTCCTCCCCGCTGCCTAAATTCACACTGTCTCTCTTAAAAAACGCATATGTGGGGGTGCCTGGGTGGCTCAGTTGGTTGAGCGACTGCCTTCGGCTCGGGTCGTGATCTCAGGGTCCTGGGATTGAGCCCCGCATCAGGCTCCCTGCTTACTGGGGAGCCTGCTTCTCCCTCTCCCTCTGCTGCTCTGCCTGCTTGTGTCTCTCGCTCTCTCTGTCAAATAAATAAACAAAAATCTTTAAAAAAAAAATGCATATGTGTGTTCACCATATGTATGTATATATGACATGTGTCTGTGTGTCTGTCACAAGCCCATTAGAGCCTCAGCCTTTGAACACCCACTACAAGGCCAGCGGTGCACCTGGCATCTGAGAGGGAAGCCCAGGGGTCTGGCTCAGCCTCCATGCCCCTCCTGTGGTCTTGGCTGCTTCAGCCTTACTTTGCCCATCTGGCAGAATGCCTGCCTGGCTCAGCTGCTGGAAGGCCTCGGCCCTCCCTCGGCAGCCCCACCACCCCAGAGTGGCAGCCAAGAGAGGGTGCCTGTCCTTTGCCTCCCTGGGCTGCCGTAACCGGTGCTGGAGCTAACTAGCGAGGAAGCATAGCCTCCCAGGCCTCAGGGACTGATTCTAGCTAGTGCCCACCAGGTTTTGGTGGCAGAGAGGAGAGTGGTTGTATGTCACCATGAGTCATTGAGATGTGGACCTGTTTCTAGTGTCTGCCCTTTGGCTCTCTAGGCTTGTAGAATGAGGTAGAAGTTTTTTTCCAGTTCAAGTCCCAGTGAGGGCGCTGTGAACGAGGTCTAGATTTTACAAGTCCATTGCCCATTTACTTCTAGGATCCCAGGGGTCCTATGTCTATGTAGTGGCTTGGGGGTAGGGAATGCCCTCCTTGCTTGTCTGGCCCAGAATAGTTAGTTGGTCTGGAGATAATAATTTATTTCCCCACCTCTCCTTCCCATTAGTGCACAAGGGTCCTGAAAAGGAGTTGCAGGTATTAATGTTAGTCAAGCTGAACAGTTTTCAGACACCTGTCTTCAGCCTCTTGTCCATATTCCTGCTTACTAATAATGGGAAAGGAGATGGAAAAAACCCAAATCCAAGATGGCCAAATGCTTAAAAGGTTTTTCATTTAACAAAGTGCTAGAGATGGCCTGCAACCTTGGCTCTGCCCCTTACTGGCTGTTCACCATATATATATAATGTGCCCTAGGAGCATCATTTTACTTCTCTGTGCCTTGGCGGCTCTGTCTGTAAAATGAGGTGCTAATAACAAGGTTGTGCTGAAGTTTCTGTGAGCATAGAGCACAGAGTTAGGGCTCAGTGTCAGCTGCTGCTGTCACCTCATTCTGATCTTCCCTGTGAGCTGACCTTGTGACTTGGTTTCCTGGATAAATCGAGCTAGAGAATATGGTTCTTGATGCTCAGTCCAACTGCACACTAAAAGAATATGTCACGAGTTTGTTTTGAGAAACTTAAAGCGATTTCTTACCTTTAAAGTAGATGCAGTTTAGAATCATCATCTGAGTACCTGGGTCTATATTCTCCAGAGCGTCTTTTATGAGACCCTTGGTGATCTTCAGAATGTGGTTATTAGTTTTCGATATGAAGGCAGGGTCTGAGAAGTCAGCCGCCTGGGCCTCTGCAAAGTAGTACTCTCTTACTTTTCTTTTGAAGTCATCCAGGATTGGAAATTGCTTCTGGACGTAAAGATCATTGACCGACCGCAGTGTGTACCCAAAATTCCTCCTGAAGAGGCGATGAGTCAGCTTACGGAAGAGATTGTGAATGGTCATGATCTCATACTTGCTGCTGGCATTGACAAAGTCTTTGAAATGCAAAATCGAGTGCACTTGTTCATAGGTCTCCCCCTGCAGGCCGAAGGAAATCATACCCATGGCCGTGGAAATGCCCACTGGGGCTATGAAGATGTTGTCAGAAGAACGGGCCTGCTCCTTCAGTGCACGGTAAAGGTTGAAAGCGAACTTGGCATTGAGGATGTTGAGGCGCTGGATCCGGCTCTTGCCTTGGAAGAGCTGGAGGATGTTCCCAGCACCGGCCTCTGAATCAGTTGGCGAAACCGCATCAATGATGTCAATATAGTCATCATCTTCGCTGAATATCTTCTCTAGGTCCAGATAGTCCTCATCCTCCTCCCCCTCTGTGATCCAGTCGTTGGTGACCGTGTTTTCCTTGTGGAAGTCAGCAGGGAGAAGGGGCATGCTCAGGTTTTTGCTACTTAACTGCCCCCATTGGGGATCTGCAGAAGGAGAATCTTCCCCTCCTTTCTCAAGCTGACTGGTCAGGCTGTTGCTCCCACACATGGACATTAGGATGAGAGAAATGATGAGGGGTTGGAAAAGGTGTTTCATTTTGGCAGAGCTAAAGCTGGGAGAGAAAACCAGTGACAGGGTCAAAGGTGGCCTTGCACACCGGCCACCACTGTGCTCAGAGGGCAAGCCCATAGCTTTGACCCCAGAAGATGCCCTGGGAGTGTCAGTCCTTAGCCATTTTACGATCACACACCTTAAGAGAAGCTGGTGAAGATAAACATATACCTAATATTTGTGTGGCTTCATAAACCTACCTAAAGGATGGGTGGGCCCCAACTTGAGAATCCGTTCTGTAAAGATTTACACTACACTGCGACCATATAGATTCCTGCAGACTCGGTGTTCTCAGGCAATTTCTTTTTTATTCACTCCCCAAACTTTGTCTCCTGTTTTCCAAATGACTTATTAGGCACTGGAGGCATCCCCACCAAGGGGCTCCGCCAGCTGGACAGGGAACAGACATGCAGTAAAGCAGGGGGGCTCTCATAAGGACACTACCAAAGCAGGTGGGGGTGCAGAGCTGGGGCGTGGCCCTGCCTCCTGTGGTAGGAGCAGGCTGCCAGGAAAGCCTCACCAAGCTTCACTGGGAGGTGGGGCCTGAGGGGAGAGAGTGAAAAAGGCGTAAGGGCCAGTCTTTCTGCAAACAAATATTCTAAAGATATGTGAAATTTGTGTCGTTATTTGGGGTTGTGCAATTTGCATAACATTTGGAATTTGTCATAATGCAGAGATCCTCTTGGTGCTGCCCAGTGAAAGGTGGCTGGCAGCCTGTCTTTCCCCTGGAGCCCCAGAGGCTGTGAGACTATATGGCTTACCACAGGTGTCCTATCTTCTCTCCATCTGTTCCTTGACTCCTGATGCTGTCAGGAGGACCTGCTAAATCTATTTTCCTTAATTACTTTGAGCATGGGGTTAGGAGTAATGGTGCCCCTCTATAAAGGTCTGTGTGAGGATGATGTTGGAAAGCTCTTGCTTGAAGGCCTGAGAGGAAGTCCCTTTATTTAAATAAGATGAGTTCTGGGTCGCCTGGGTGGCTCAGTCAGTTATGTGTCTGCCTTTGGCTCAGATTATGATCCCAAAGTCCCAGGATCATGCTCCATGTCCTGCTCCCCCCTCAGCAGGGGAGTCTACTTCTTCTTCTGCCCCTCCCACCACTCCTGCTTTCTCTCTCAAATAAATAAAGTCTTAAATAAATAAGGTTTTACTACATACACTGTGGTAAGCCTGTCTTTACCCATCCCCTGCCTTATTCCAAGGAAGGACCTGTCATGACTTGGCAGATCAATTTTACCTGCCAAATGGCTTTTTCTCTCTTTTGCTTACTTCCTGCAAATAAATTGCATCCTGGGTAGATGAGCTATTATTTAATGTTTCTGAGTTTCACCAGGACAGTAGTGGTAGGCATTTATAATGTTATGCCATCGTACATGATCCTAGTGTCACTTCTGAACAACCTGGAAAGAACTATATCTTGTCAAGTTTGTTGTGTGTGTGTAGCTAAATATTGGGAGGACCAGAGTATCTGGTTCCAGTCCAGGCCAGATAAGAATTACTGGTGTCTGTTCAGTAAGCATTTGGACTTGTTAGTCTGAATTTGGGCCTAGCTGTACAGATACCAACTTATGATGCTCTCAGTTTTGTTGATGTTGATGACAGCAGTGACTCTTGATAGAGGTCTGCTGGATGCCAGGTGCTGTGCAAGGAATTTCATCTATGTAACTGAACATCATCCTTCCAGCATTTTATATACCAGGATTCTGAGCCTTATGTCACTGTATGACTGTTTGTGGCAGTGGAGCCTCTGCCTTTTTGCCTCCGAGCACTAGAACTGGTTTCCCTGCCCAACCACCTCTACCCCACCCCCATCCCCCTCTTTGGGTCTTCCCCAACAGTACCATGAAAATAATCAGCTCAAATGCTGTTCTAATCACCACCAAAAGACTTCTGAATCACACACTTTGGAGAGATCAAGTCACCTAAGTTTCTGACTTTGAAAATGTTGTCTTTTCCCACCCCACACCCTCCCTCCAGCAAGGAGGCTCCCTCTAGCCAAGGCTGCAGTGCTGTACATTTGGCCCAGGCATGAGAAACCATTTCTGATGTGTCTGGCTGGAGGTAGAACTGGGCCACTTTCCAGATAGAACTGGGCATGGATATTGACAGCAATACACTGCAAAAAGTTAGAAAAGAAGAAAGTGAGCAACTTGGTTGAAGTCTCCTTGCTAGGCTACACTTAGGAAGATCCTTCTCAGGCAAAAACAAGGTTAAAAAAACAACAACTTGAATAAATAAGAGTTCAGGAAAAGGAATCTGAGACCAGATAAGGAGGCAGAGGTGAAGACATTCATGTTTTTTACCGTGTGTTCATATAGTGTGTTTGGAAGCTTCTTATACTCTGTTTAAGATTTATTATATGATGAAAAGCCAAAAATAGTGTTCAGTATTCCCTTATGAGAGAAAGGAGAAAAAAACTCTTATGTTTTCTGTGAATTGAAATTAAGGATCTAAAAGGCCAGTCTTGGCGCCTGGGTGGCTCAGTTAAGCATCTGCCTCTGGCTCAGGTCATGAATTTGGGGTCCTGGGATCGAGCCCCACATCAGGCTCCCTGTTCAGTTGGGAGTTTGCTTCTCCCTCGGCTTCTCCTCCAGTTTGTGCTCTCTCTGTGTCACATAAAATCTTAAAATAATAATAGTAATAATAATAAAAGGCCAGTCTTCCTATCATTTTGCCAATTAGTGTAACAATTATATAAGACACTTTATTTTTTAAAAAGATTTTATCTATTAAAAAATTTATTTATTTATTTATTTGACAGAGAGAAAGAGGTCACAAGTAGGCAGAGAGGCAGGCAGAGGGGTGGGGGGAGCAGGCTCCCTGCTGAGCAGAGAGCCTGATGCAGGCCTCGATCCCAGGACTCTGAGATCACAACCTGAGCCAAAAGCAGAGGCTTAACCCACTGAGCCACCCAGGTGCCCATATATAAGACACTTTAAAAC
>ML108351.1:0-29072 GCA_003697995.1 Taxidea taxus jeffersonii
GGGGCAGGACGGGCGTTAGGACCAGACCCTAGTATCTTCGAAGCTCTGGGCGTGAGTACAAATGGAGGTTCATGTACTATTTCAACGCTATCGGTCAAACTTCTAAACATGAGATGAAATCTGTCTGGCCACCTGCAGTGCTGGGGTATCTTGAGAACCTCAGATCCCTTGGAATTCTACTCCAGGAATTCTACTCCGGGAAGTAGCGGAGGGGAAAGCTGGTGGGGGGCCAGGGGAGCAGTGGGCCCGGCCTGAAGCTTGCCACAAAGCTCTTGGCCCACGTGTATGGACACCCCCAGCCCACACAGGCTCTGTCTACACCTTGCCCCTGCAAGCTAGTGTCCCTTTCGTCCCTCTTGAACCTGGAGGGGTGGCATAGTGTGGTTCAGTGGGCCTCAAGACAGACGGGGAGGAGAGAGGCCTACATGTCCTCAGCCAGCTTGGAAACATTTGGACAGGAAATTTCAGGGTCCTGAAGGAGGGGCACAGGCTCCGAGTGGGTGGATCCCCTTGGCCTGAAGGACTCCTCAGCCCTTGGGGAGGAGTGTGGCTGGAGAAGGACCAGAGCAGACCCCGCTGGGAGTAGAGCTCAGGGCAGTGACCTCTCTTGCCTGGTGCAGAGGGAGGGACTGCGCCAGGCTGGTAGATAGACACATTCAGAGCCTCCTGCCTTCTACCTGGAGCCTGCCCTCAGGCACCACGGATGTTCTTGCTTCTTTGAAGCACTTGAGGACAGAAGGTTCTGTTTCCCATTTCATTTTTGTTTTTTCTAGAATGCACTGAGGAGCTCTCTCTAAAAGCATGGGGATTGAATAAGAAGTTTCTGACCCTAGCCCCGTTTCTCTTTTGAGCAAAACAGTGGACAGTCTGCCTTGACCCTCCCCAACTTTCTTCCACCCTGCACGTCGTCCTTGGCCCTTGACCATCTGGGCCAGAGGAAGGACCATCTGACGGTGTACACAACCGTGGAGACCCCTGTCCAGCCTCTGCAGCAAAGCTGGGAACTTCCTCGTGTTGGAGAAGGCAAACCTCAGTGCACTGGAGGCTTAGCATTATCTGCTAGCTGAGAATCTCTGTTAGGAAAACCGAAACCAGAGAGAACGTGTGGTGGCAGAGCTGGGAAAAAAAAGTAGCTGATGAGCAGGGAGTTTTAGCAATGCCCTGGGCCTTTGGAGTTGTCCAAGCAATCCTTTGGCTTGGGCTGCCTTTCTGCGAGGGCTCAGTGTCTCAGCTCCTGACTCTCGTGGTTGGGAGAGCAGCCCTAAGGGAGAGTGGGCCCATTTGAGTGGGGTTCAGTGGGCGGCATCTCAGGCTCCGAGATACCAGGTGATATTTCATATCCTCTAGGCAGAACTGAGAGGAACATTAAACTGTATTTCCATTATCAGTGAGGTCCTTAGTGGCCTGAGGGTCAGAATCGGAACATTCTAATCAGTCTGCCTCCTGTTTCCCTGCCCAGCCTCCTACAGGCCCGAGATTAGTTTGCAAGGAAGGCTGAACCCCCTTCCACAGGGGAAACAGTGCTGGACGGGAAAGCATAAAGAGTGTTGATCCAGGGGAAGATTCAGTGACATGTTGGAGGGCCTTGTACTGTGAACCAAAGGGTCACTTCTGGGAAACCAAACGATTTCTACAGAGGACTGGCTCCCTTGGCTAGAATAGTGACGTTCATGAAGGCTCCCGAGAGATCAGGAAGGACGTTGCTGTTCAGAGAAGCCCAGGCTTGCGTCCTCTTTGTCTTTGCCTTCATGCGTCCCCGAAACTACTTCACAGTACTAGCAAAAACTTCTGTTTGCAGCGCTAAATCATGAAATTTTAGGATATCGGGTTGAAGAGAAGGTCAAGGGCATCTCAACTGAAATGTGATGTTAGGTTCCTGTCCACAGTGCTGCCCAGCAGACTTCCAGCCTCATCCAGAAACCTGCAGTGAGAGGGAACCCTCTCTGCATGTAGCTGTGGACATTTCTCCTTGTTAAATTTCTTCTTATCACATGATAAAATCCTGAACATCACCTGTCCAGAACCGGGGATCTATATCTTAACTTTTAGCATCCTCCCCAAGGGAGGAAGGATATTTGTAATTTGCCCAGCATTGACTTTGACAGGATAGGATAGTTTGCCTAGAATGTTGGCTAAGGAATCATTTCTTTCCTGTATGAATGTGTGAAGAAAACAACAGTATATTAGGTGAATAGCTTAAATAGGGACACAAATTTAAAGTTACTAATATCTACAAACACTTTGAAGTATATTTTGAGTGAAAATAATCAATAGTAATAAGAGAATTTTGCACAGAGTGTATTCTCTATCCTCAGGCAGTCAGTCTATGGCAGACGTGCTTGGGGTGGAAAATTCATTCCTCGTATTCACTCATTCATTTATTCACACATTCATCAAACATTTATTGGGCACCGACTATGAGGTCAGCCCTAAAACAACAGGGATGAAAGACCTGAGTTTTCTCCCCTGTGAAGGAGCCCAGAATCCAGCAGGAGAGATGATTTAAACCATCCATTATAACTCCCCAAGAAGAAGATTCCCAGGGTTCTAAGAGGACTGAGGGATTGTGTCTAGATTAAATCAGAAGGAATTTCCCAAGATAAAATAGGACCAGCACAGGTTGTTGTTAGCTGGTTCTTTTCATCGCTTTCTCCAGGAACCCTAGTTCCTTGATGAGTACAAGATCAGGCTTTTTGATTAGTTTAGACTCTTGATTAATTTCTCAAAATATTTCCCACCACTGCTGTGCAAGCGGGACAGGATGGTGAACGCAAGGGGTGCTTCCAAGATAGGAGATGGGAAAGAGGAGAAGACAATGGAGAAGCAGTGCCCCCTCCCTTCCTTGTCATTTCAGCCTCTGGTAATGGGACCCTTGGGTCTCTGCCAAGTAACTGTGTCTCAGTGCTTGACATCATATGAAATCTTGCATAGAAATGTAATCAAGTTCCTACCCACATTCTTTGTTTTTCATATCTTCTAGGCATCTTTTATTACTCTTTTAAAGAGGACATCTTTAAATCATAAAACCCAAGTCTGTTGGTTTTTATTTTTTTCTTTCTTAACCACTTTTCTCCCCCAGATCCACAACTCATATGATGCAAACTCATTTGCTGATGTTTTCTTTTCTGGCTCTGTCGAGTAACTGCCAGCCACACATTTTGATGAGAATCGAGACACTGGAGCAGTGGATAAAAATAAAATGTAAACCCCACTTAACTGTGAGCAATTTATCCTTCATTAACAGTTAGGATAATGAACCAAACTCCCTGTTTCTCCCAGAGGGACATTGTGAGCTTAATGGGAACCAAACACATGCTTCAACTTTTCCTGCATTTGATCTAAACCTCTTTTGGATAAGTGAATGGGTTGAGTCATGACTGAACGACCTCGGAGGTAACTTATTAAAGGGGACAGAGCTATGCGTATATAGGAAAATGAAGAGAACATTCTATAAAGGTTGGATGGCTTTTCTACAACTTCTACAGTTGTGTATTGAAAGAGAATTCGGTGGTGATGGGGATTTATGTCTTTCGGGTACATGGAATTTCTCCATTTTGTGCTATTATGTAGCTCATCTTTTCACAGAAACCCGACTGCTGACAGATCAAGAGGTTTAACATTTCAGATGCTTGCAGCTTTCAGCCAATGCAATAAATATCAGGGGTGGCTTGTGCTGAAAGTAAGAACAGATGTTCCTGCAGGAAGCAGGGTAGAAACTTACACCCACAAGCTTACACCTTCTTTCTTGCTGGAGATTTCTTCCACCCTTTACTCTAACTGTGACTTGATATTCTGATAAACTTTGTATACTTTCATGTTTCCCTGCACAGGGTCCTTCTTGCCTAAGTTACAGCCTGAACAAGGGGTCATTTCCAAAACTCATCTGGCTTTTGAACTTTTTGCTTGAGAGTTTGCAGTTGGACTTGGACTATTTCTACCTCACCTTCTGCTAAGGATGTTGGGGAATAAAATCCCTTTGGGAATGATACCTGCTTTCCCTTTACACCATGCTTTTAGTGAAGAATGCCTCTGCCAGAAAGGACTTAAGATACGCATCTCAGTGATTCTGTTTCCTTCTAGAGCGTGGATTTATTTCCTGTGGCCAACTCGCCTTCTGTGAAATGCAGTATTGGTTTCATGCTTGTGAGGGCAGGCTTCTGCTCCCTTGTGAACACTGAATTATACAGCTGGCCAGAAGTGACAGCATAAACTTTCCTTCCTGCTGCAGGCTAGCGTTAATGCATGCCTTTGTGCATGCTGGTCTCCCAAATGTAATCTTCTGACCTAGGTGGACCTCCATCTCTGTGGTGGGCAAAACTGGGAAAGTATGCTGTCAGAGTTGTCTCTGCTTGGCAGAAAATTAATTTCTGGTCTGGTAGGTTAAATTCAATCCACCTTCACCCAAAACATCGAATGTAAGTAAGTGTTTGGGCCATCGGTGTCCTTAAATATATAAAGAGTGTGACATGAGAGCCACTAATAATGAACCCCTTTGTCCAGATGTGTTCCAGCCTGTGACAGATTTAGGTATTCCTCCCCTTCTGTTCCTGGGTTTCCTCTTCTGAATAATAAACTATTACCTTTAATTGGTAATTATGTACATTATCTCTTTTAATGCTTATATCCTGGTGTTATTATTGGGAATGGACAGTTATAACACACTGCAGCGTGGGTGAATGTCAAAGACATTAGGCCGAGTGGAAGAAGCCAGAGAGCTGCAAACAATTACCAACAGTACAATTCTATTATAGAAAATTCTAGAGTAAGCAAATCAGGTTGCCTTTCTGTGGGATGGTGTGAGGGACGATTGACTGAAGAGGAACATGAGGGAAATTTCTAGACGGATGAAAATGTTCTGTATCTTCATATGCATTCATCCAAACTCACTGAGTGATACACTTAAGATCTGAGCACTTCGGGACGCCTGGGTGGCTCAGTTGGTTAAGCAGCTGCCTTCGGCTTAGGTCGTGATCCCAGCCTCCTGGGATTGAGTCCCGCATCGGGCTCTTTGCTCAGCAGGGAGCCTGCTTCTCCCTCTGCCTCTGCCTGCCACTCTGTCTGCCTGTGCTCGCTCTCTCTGACAAATTTAAAAAAAAAAAAAAATCTTAAAAAAAAAAAAGATCTGAGCACTTCACTGTATATAAATTATGCCTAAATTTTAAAAATTGCCTTTTCTATTGGTGTACATAGATGAGGAGGCTGAGCTTTAGGAAGATGCAATGTGTTGTCCATCATCATGCAGTTGAAGGAGAGAGCTGTGCCTCCACCTGGGGATCCTAACTCTCAAGTGCAGGGTTTTCCGTTCTAGCTCAGTGTCCAAGAATAATGATACTGATATTACTCCAGTCTTCGGTCAGTGCATTTTCAGATGCTTTTCATCCCGGGGGTAGAGATGGGTTTCTGAAAGCACGTGCTGGATACCAGAAAGAGCCAAGAGAAGGAGACTGGCGTCTCAGGGGCGCAGCACATGTAATGGTTAATGGCTAGAGCTACAGTGATAAAGCGGGTTCAGATTCCCACTCTGCAGCTTACCTGTGTGTGTAATGGTGCGCCATCAAGCCTGTCTGGGCGTCAGCTTCTCCCTGTGTGCTGTGCGTCGTCATGGGGCGTAAGTGTGGTCATTCATAGATAGTTCTGCGAATTACCAATGAATGTTTCCTATTATTCACAGTTTGGGTTAAAGGAGAAATAAATGTCCCCGTGGCATTAATGGGTTTATCATTATTCTGTGTCTTACAGTGTGAAACCTTTGTGCTGTACCTTTCCAAGTGGCCACATAATTAATTTTTCATCGTTATAGAGAAATGCGTATATAGCTAAGATTTAGTAATTCCAGTGCTTCTCTCCCTATATCTTTGTTTTGGCAATAGGCATTACTGAATGATTTAGAATTGATGTACTTCATTCACTGTGTGAATAATGCCATGTATTTCTAAGTTCTGGTAGAAAATTCATTCCAAGTATAATGCATTTATAAATCTATGATTCCATGAACTCTGGGTATGATTCACTGAAATATGTCTTAATGTTTGTAAATGATTGTTGAACTAGAAAGAACTATTTCTGGGAAGTAATTAGTATAGTATATAGTTTAATGTGGGTGGGCTTTCTTAAAGCAGAATATCCATTTAAGAAGTATTTGAGGGGGGCGCCTGGGTGGCTCAGCGGGTTAAGCCTCTACCTTTAGTTCAGGTCATGATCTTAGGGTCCCACATTGGGCTCTCTGCTCAGCAGGGAGCCTGCTTCTCCCTCTCTCTCTGCCTGCCTTTCTGCCTACTTGTGATCTCTGTCAAATAAACTAAAATCTTAAAAAAAAAAAAAAAAAGAAGTATTTGAGGGCATTACCCAAGAATAGAAGAGAAAGGAAGTCTCATATATATATATATATATATATATATATATATGACCAACAGAATACACTGCTTTAATGGTGTAAGTTCTGCATCTGTCATTCTAAGCATGTAAGACAAGAAGTATTTGATTATTTTATATCAGAGCCCTCTTGGACCTGCTCTGGTCACAAATGCTGCATGACTTGTAAGCTTATCCTAAAAGGTAATATATTTTAGATAAGCATTATCTGTTGAACAGAAAAGAAAAAGGAGTGAAAAGTTCAGAGCCTAATAGAAAGTAAAGCGCTTATATTTTCCCAGCAGAAATACTGTGGACTCTGGTTCAAGCTGTCTGGCTGCATCTGCAGCTCTCTCCACAGCAAGTTTGCATAGAGGAAAACCTGGATGGCCAGGTCAATGAACAGTGAGAGCGTTCAGTCTGTAATTCATAGCCAGGATTTCCCATTTCACAATACTAATCTCCTGGGGTTACTGTGTGTATTAAACCAGGTAATATATTTATAGCTTCTTACAAAAAAAAAAAAAACCAAAAACCGTACTATAAATGCTATCTCCCTTTCTCATTTCCAACCAAGGCAGACCTTCCAACAACAGGCAGAGAGCAAGGACAGAGGGAACTGGCAGATATCGAACACCCTAGGATCACTGTAGGGACGGCAACCTTAGTGATATTTCCCTATGTTTCAATTAATCCGTATCTCCACCATCTTCCCCTCCCCCCACCGTGTTTGCAGACAGCCAAGGGCCAAGCAAAGGGCAGAGTGAAGCCCAGAGCTCAAAAGGGAAGTAGCCATTGAACTGAATAGATGACTTAAAGCCTTCCTCTAAAGCACTGTCTTTGCTCTGAGATGTAATCTAGGAGCAGGAAAGATGAGGGAGGAGGTTGTGGGTGTTGTGAAGGGAAAGCTCTAACTGAACAGGAAGCCTATTGGGTTATTCAAGAACCAGTACTGTTTAGCTACAGGATTACAGGCTTCCAGTCAGACCAACCTGGTTTATGTTCTGACACCTCCACAAATGGCTACATGGAACATTTCCTGACCTCCCCAAGTCTCAGTATCTGCAACTGTTAAATGGGGCTAATGACCCATAACTCATATATTTGCTATAAATATTCAACTGGATGGTATTTAGCACACATTCAGAAATGTTCCAAAAGGCAACTTTACCTGAGTACCAATATGAACCTCAAAACAATCACCAGAAAATGTTTTAAGGCATATCTGCCAGCCCTTAGAGAAGGATCTAAACCAGAAATCTTGTCTTGTGCAAGGGGCAAACCATTGTTTGTGGTAGAATACTGGAAACCAGATATTTATTGGCAGAGACTAACACCAGAGTTTTAACAAGCCTGGGGCCAGCAGCCTGAAAAATATCTCAGATCAATTTTTTGATTCATGATATTGCTTTTATAGACAAGTACTAATATGGCGGTAAGGTTTGCTTACTCTAGGTATTAAATTCAATGGTATACTATAGGCCGAAAGAGTACTTGAAATATATAAATGTATATAACACCCCTAATATTGCATAATTTGAAAAAAATCATTAAAAATTTTTATTTACTTTAAATTTTGTTGCGCTGGGTGGCTCAGCGGGTTAAAGCCTCTGCCTTCGGCTCAGGTCATGATCCCAGGGTCCTGGGATCGAGCCCCGCATCAGGCTCTCTGCTCAGCGGGGAGCCTGCTTCCCCCCTCTCTCTGCCTACCTCTCTGCCTACTATTAAAAGTCTCTGAAGCTCAATTCCCCCCCCCACCTCTTCTATTGTTAAATTTTCTTAGGGGTCTATTTATTATAAAAAGTCTTACTTCTTCTCTAGTGCTCACCAGCATCCCTTCCAGACTTCTTTAAAAACCAAAACAAACAAAAACAAGCCCTTCTATCATGACTGCTCAGAGCCCACTGAGGCTTCTGGAGGTTCAGAAGAGAAACGTATAAGGTTTTATTCTCCTGGCTCTGACAGGCAGACCCAAGAAGCTTGCTTGTTAGGTCTCTCCTCAGCCATCTTGATTGACTTCTTATAGTTCTTGGCAATTCCTCGTGCCAAAGAGTCACAAACAAGGCCAAGCTACATTTGGCCTTTAGGAGAAAATCCAGAACATCAGGTGGGTTCTGTAGGCATCGTTCTGTTGAGCAAGATGTGTTTGGGTGTGCATAATACGTGTGCTTGACAGAGTGTAGAATTTGGTGGGGAAGGTTGCTAGGCTCTTAACCTCCTGAGCTGTAGAGGTCTCAAGCAGATACGTGCATAGTCAGCCTCTTAAAGGACTTTTCGTTCATGCGTGGTTCTGTGGAGATGACAGTAAGCAGATTGTGCACACGGAAGTGTTTTATTCTTTTTTTTTTTTTAAGATTTTATTTGTTTATTTGACGGACAGAGATCACAGTAGGCAGAGAGGCAGGCAGAGAGAGAGAGGAGGAGGCAGGCGCCCCGCTGAGCAGAGAGCCCAATGTGGGGCTCGATCCCAGGACCCTGGGATCATGACCTGAGCCGAAGGCAGAGGCTTTAACCTACTGAGCCACCCAGGTGCCCCCAGAAGTGTTTTAAACTGTAACACACTTTTAAACTAGCAGGTGTTCGTTCATAACATCGTCTAGTTTGGGAGACCTGATGTTTCGATATCCCTTCCTGCAATCTCCCTTTCCTCCCTACGCCTGTATAATTGCTTTGGGTCCATAGCATATCTTAGGGTAAAGAAACAAAAACAGGAAAAAAAATTCTCAGACCTGGCCTGAGTCTGCCCTTGGTAATGACATTTTATTTACTTAATGTGGTTTCCTTTGGAAAAGCTTTATGACTCTGGGCTTCTGCCACTGAAACGTAGCTGCAAGTTTACTGAGGCTGATTTGCAGGATGTTTTCACCAAGCTACACCTGGAATAATAGAGTTTATTTTCCAGAGATGCCTGTAAAGAGGGAGTGAGAGCAGCACTTCCTGCCTTTTGACGTAAAGTCCTATTCACATAGGATCCTCTGTATAAGAAAGAGTAAAAACAATATTAGGGCTTGAGTATCAGACATCCTTTCTACCCATTACTCACTTCCTGTCTTCAGATGTCAGGGGATAGCTGTTAAAATAGTTACTGTATTTTCCCAAGGAGGAGAAATTTTGATTATTTGCAACGGTGAAGAGCCTGCAGCAAATTGTTGAGGTCAAGTCTGCAGACACCAGAATCCATGTCCTCTCAGCGCTTGCCACTGTCTGATGAATACACTTGAGGCTATGTGTATGTGCCGACTTATATTCAATAGCAATTCCCAGGTTTTCGGCTGGTGCCTTCTCTGATTGGCATGATCATAAAATTCTCAGAAGCAGTAACTTGTAAGTAAGTAACCAATTATCCATCTTGCCAAGCCTAGTCCCACTGAGCACAGAGTAGGGGCTTAATTTATATGCAGTGAATAAATAATGAAATGATACTTTCAAGCATTGATGATTTTGACAGCTCTGATAGAGAAGAGATCGGTGTTCCTGCAATGCATTTTCTCACTTAAATCTCAGAAGAGCAACACGACACAATAGTAATAGTAGTGAAATGTGAGTGTCAAATTTGTCCTAAGTATGTCAGGTATGCCAGGCGCTGTCCTAAGAGCTTTGCATACTTTTTTTTTTAAAGACTTATTTATTTATTTATTTATTTGAGAGAGAGAGAGAGAGAAAGTGAGAGTGTGAGTGGTGAGACGGACAGAAGGTGGAAGAGGGGAAACAGACTCCAGGCTGAGCAGGGAGCCAGATGCTGGGCTCTATCTCTTGACCAGGAGATGATGACCTGAGCCGAAACCAAGAGTCAGACACCCAACCAGCTGAGCCACCCAGGCAGCCCTGTATACATTTAAAAAAAATTATTTAATCTTCATTAACAATTCTTTGAGATAGGTCCTGTTATTATCAGGTGAGGAAACTGAGAGACAGGGAGATTGGATACCCTGCTCAAAGAAGCCCAGCTTGGAAATAGAAGAGTTGGGATTTAAACCTAGATCCTTTGGTTCTGGAGCTCATTTATTAAAGTAATGCATCGTATGGCCTCCCTAAGGAATGCCCTGTGTTCTCGTTTACAGGTGAGGATTCCAAGGCTCAACAAACTGTCCTCATGTCATATAACTAATAGGTAGCTAATAAACGCATAAGAGTAAAGAAATGGATGGCATGATTTTATTGGTATGCAACCATGACCTGCCCTCACTGTATTGGAGTCTTTGGAGTAGACATTTTAATCACCCACATTCCAGAAGGAACATAGAATGTGAGAACTTGAGGTGATTTTAGAAACAATCTGTCCTTCCACAGAGGAGACACATCCTTTCTGCAATATGGGACATACTGCCCTTTGGCTTCTGCTTGAATGTCACGAGCAATAGGGAACTCCTTACCTCATAGTCTTTCTTACATTGAGCCCAGGTTTTACCCTGGTAATTTGTATTCATGAACTGTGGCTCTACCCTGCAGAGATGCACAGAGTGAACTTAGCCCAACCCACCACTTGTTAGGTCCCATCAGTCTCTTTCTGAGGCTAATTCCTGACAATGGTAACTGACCCTTATGGTGTTTACTATGCCAAGTACCCTGTATATTTTTTAGTTTGAATGAAGTCACTCTGTCCTCACAACAGTCCTCTGAGATAGGTGAAAGAATTAACATATGGGGAAACTAAGTAATTTTCTTAAGGCCACAGAGCTCAGCGATAGGAGAACCAGGAATGGGACCCCAGCAGTCAGACTCCAGACCCTTTCCTAATGTGTTCTAGGGCCTCTCATTTAATTTATGTTTTCTTTGCTTCTTGAACCTTTCCACAACCTGGTCATTCTTCTTACCCTCATATAAACATTATTCAACCTGGGGCACCTGGGTGGTGCAATTGGTTGGGCATCCTACTCTTCTTTTCAGCTCAGGTCTGATCTTGAAGTTGTGAGATCGAGCCCCATGTCTGGCTCTGTGCTCAGCATGGAGTCTGCTTGGGTTTCTCTCTCCCTCTACCTCTGCTCCGACCCACTGAGCCCTCCTCCTACCCCGTGGTGTGTACCCGCTCTCTCTCTCAAATAAAAATAAATAAATCTTAAATATTGTCCAACCTATTAGGGCTTCAGGTATGGACAAATGAGGATGATAAAGAGGGGAACCATTCTCTCCTTTTGTGATCACCATATTTTGATCATTGGAGCCTAAGGTCCTATTTATTATGGTGACCATCATTATGAAAATCCCTAGAACTTTCCTTCACATTAACTATAATACAGGTTTTCCCATCCTACATGCTATAGTGATGCTTATTTTGAATCCACAATGACAGAAAGTTCCATCTTATCCCTATTTTATATATATATATATATTTCACACAGGCCCCCCCAAATATATTATATATTATATATATAATATATAATATATTAAATATATAATATATTAAATAATAATATATTATTTATTATTAATATGTTAATTAATATTAATATATTAATAATACATATCCTATATTATTAAATAATAATATATATTATTTATTAATATTAAATAATGTATTATTTATTAAATAATAATAAATATATTATAAATATATAATATATATATATTGGGGGGCCTGTGTGAAATATATATATATATTTTTTGGTGGGGGGCCTGTGTGAAACTCTTAAAATCTTAGTTTTGTCATCTAAGGCTTTGGGTTCCTCTACTAGCTTTATCTAGGAACCTGAAGTAGTAAAAGCAATATCTGGCTTATCTTTTTTATCAAGTAATCTGGCTTCTCTTTTTCTTTGAAGAAGGCCAATCACTTATGTATTAATAGTTTATACGACACTCAAGATGCTTTGTGTATTTCCACAGAGTCCAGCCATGATCAGTGAACCCTCAGTATAGGAGTGAGATTTGGGTTCAATATGAGAAAAGGAATCTATGGAAGACATTTCAGACAAAACAGTGTTTGAAGAGCATGATTCCTAAAATGTTCATGGTTGGACAAATGGGACTCAGGTAGCAGCATTCGGCCGCGTGTGGAGGCAGTGTCGAGAGGGCAAGGGAAGAGCTCGTTCCCTTTCTAGTGATCAGGACTGGATGCTTTGGAGCTGGGATGCGTCAGTCCAGGTCCCAGCTCTGCTAGTCCCTGCGCTGAGACCGTGGGCAAGTCTCTCCAGTATCCACGGCACACTCGCCTTGCTTGTAAGGTAGGCATAATAATAAACCTACTTCACAGAATTGTTTTAAATAAGCCAGTAGACCTCAGACATTTTAAGAGAGGCCCCATGCATAGTAGGTAGCCAATAATTGCTAGTTATTGCTACTTTTCTAAAGTTCCCTGGGTTGAATCAGGCCCACTGCCTGTTTTGGTAAAGAAAATGTCATTGCCAGGCTGATTTGTTTGCATGTAGTCCGTGGCTCTTTCATGCTAGAATGGGATCGTTGTGACGGAGACTCGAGGGTCCACAGGCCCCACCAAATTTTCTTTCTTGAATTTTACCAGAAAAAGCTTGTCGATCCCCATTCTACAGGATAGAGGATGCAGACTTCTGATCTTCCTCTGTTGCTTCTTTGTCTTGGGCAGGTGACAGATATGCTCCCGCCTCTGCTGCTTAGTTATAAGACTCCTCCCTCAGAACAAATCTGTGAAAAAGTCTATCCTGGAGATCCTTTCAACATTGTCATTCACTTGCTCAACAATTCCATGTTTGACAGCAGGACATTGTGTTCATTGCTTGGATATAGATGTGAATACCACGTTTTCTTTTTTTCTAGTGAGCACTGACCATGTGCTCGACACAGTTCAGAGCCCTCTGTGTGGCTTAGGTCATTCGATCCACCAGCAACTCTCTGAGGCTGGCACCCCTTTTTATCCCCATTTTACAGATGGACAGGTGGAGGCTTTGAAAGAGGAAGGAAATGTAACCTCCCAGTTCATTGCCTGCCATAGGTGCAGAGGCAAGATCTGAAACTATGTACTGTGGCTCCAGACTCTAGAGTTTTAACTTCTACTGTAGTCATTCAGCTTTGAGGGCCTCATGCTTCCACCAGAGTGACTTGTGTACAAATAAAAAACTGTGATGTTGAAGTGCTTAAATGTGCATAAGATCATGACCACGGTGCCTTTCGTGGCATAAGCCATCCCATAACGTTTCTGTCCCGACGCTGCTGATACTAGGAGAGGTCACAAGGAGCTTCAGGTAGGCATATCTGGAGGACTTGAGGAGGTTTTACCTGAACTGAGGCTTACAGGATGCAGAGTTTTCCAGAAAGATGTTTCCATGCACAAGAAACCACATATGCAAAGAGCAGAGGCAGGAGAGGGCAAGCATGCCATGTTCAGAGAATGAAAGATAATTTCTTCATGGTTGGTGTGTGAACTCTGGAGACCAAGAGGAAGTCAGTCAGCTGAGATGACAAGATGTGGGCAGGAGCCGGTTTGTGAGGGGCTCTCTGTGAACTGGGGACAGACCCCAGTCCTCTGGGGTGTGTGTCCTTCAGAGCAGTGCCCTATATTTATCTATTGGTCTGCTGTCTCCACCCCCCCCCCACATGCATATGAACACCTCACTGTAGGCACCTCAAGGGTGGGCACCCAGTCTTTCTTGCTGACTGGGATAACTCCGACACTCAGGTCCCTGTGTGTAGCAGGAACTCATTAAATGTTGTATTAATGGATAACCAAACCAGTCTGTGTGTTTCTGAGCCGTGTGAGGACTCATGGGGTAGGAATACCCCCCTGGGTCTCTGGAGGCATCTTTGGGGGCAATAATCTTGCTTCGTTGAAAAATTAGGGCAGAATACATCGAATCACTGTACTATCTAAAATAGCATAATTTTGAGATAGATTTTTAATAGGAGGCCAACAATTACTCAGCAAATCCGTAACCAGTTTATCTTACTCCTGACACCACACATTATAACTCAGTACCATGTTGTACATAAACAATGAATCTTGGAACACTGCATCAAAAACTAATGATGCATTTTATGGTGACTAACATAACACAATCAAAAATCAATAAAAAATAAAACTCTGTACCCTCGCCCAGAATGTCCTTATGACTTCACCAGCGACTTTGGGTCATCCTTCAAATGTCTCTTAAAATCCTGCCTTGAAGTACCCCCTCCCCCGGCAGAAGGGAAGAGAAATAAATAATGGTAAGTGAATGAGAATAATGATCCTTCTAGACAACTCTGCAAACCAAAGAAAAAGTAACTTGAGTACATAATCTCCACATAGACTTCCTGTCATATGTGTCAGATGCCCGTAGAGTTTGGTTAAAAAGTCACAAGATACATCTACTTAAGGACCAAGAATGGGACACACATTTAACAGAGGTATATTGGTGAAGACACAAAGAACAAGATGAGGTAAGAAAAACTTTTTTTTTTTTAATATTGTCAGAAGAGGCAGCTTCCCAAAGAATTATAGAATGTTTGAAGGGTAAGGACCTCATTTCCCTGTCTTGACAGGCAAGGAAAATGAGGTCCAGGAGGGGCAGTGACTGGCCTGGGGCTGGAGAGCTAGTCAGTGCAGAGCTGAAATTGTAACTCTGGTCCCCAACTCCCACGGCCAAGTCTCTTGCCAGCTCACGACTCTGTTTCCCCAGAGGTTAGCTATCCAGAAACTTTATTCTTTCCTTCAGCATTTCTTGGCCTTTTTGGAAATATTGATGATCTCCCTCCACTCCTTTCCTCTCTGAGATGGCCTAGGCAAATGCCAGGAAGGGAACGTCTTAACATTTCTGTTAGCAGATCCCCTTGTCACCAACCTGTCCCCAACCTGAAACCTTCACCCGCAGTCCCAGTGCCCAGATTTCTTGCCTCGGGCTGGTCCCCTCTCGCCTTAATCACATTAGAAAATGTCCATTTTGTGTTCACCTCCCCCAGAGTAATGAAATATTTCTTTCCCTTCCTGTAATCTGGAAATCCTTTTTTTTTTTTGGTCTGTTGTTGTTTCTGTTGTTATTTTTAAGAAGATTTGCACGTGTGGGAGGGACTCGCTGGCTCCTGAGAAACCAGCCTGGTTGGCGAGCTGATTGGATTTGCCTCAAGCATTTCCTCATTAGTAGCCTGTGTGTGCCTCTCCTTCCAAATGTCATCTGGCCGCCTCAACAAAGATTTAATTGTGGCAACTTGGGGCCTTCGCAAACTTGGGCTCTGCGGAAGGCTCTTTGGAAAGCCTCACCACTGCTCGTCCTTGAGATGACAAACCAGAAACATATTGAAAGTGACTTGGTGGGTTATTGGTTTGAAGACCACTCCTTCCGGGCTCTCGTCCCCCTCCCGCTTTATTTTTGCAAGTGAAGATTGGAATGTTAATTGCTCCACCGCAGTTTTTAAATTCATGATGCCCAGAAAGGGCATGGTTTATTAATTAGTTCTGATTATGAGCACCCTGAACTGGGGCCTGGCTGCTTCTTGATCAGTTTCAACAGCTCTTTGCCTGGAAGTATGGTCTGTAAGCACATGGAGGTGTAATTATGCAAACACTAGCCGTTAAACCCTCTATTATGCATACATATTACAATATCTTAAAAGGCATTTATTGAAATGCCATAGTTTAATAGTTTAGGCTTACAGAATCAAGCTCTCTTATGTGACAGGCAATAGCCCCTTAATTGGATGTTTTCTCCCAGTGCATAAAAATGTTGGCTTAAATATACACGCATACACACACATTCAATTAATTAAAAAAAAGAAGAGTGTGAGAAACAGTAGTACCTCCTCGTTAAAAGCATGAACTGTGGAGCCAGGCCCACTGGCTTTGACTCATGCTTCTGCCTTTCCTAGCCCTGTAATCTGGGGATATGACTTAACCCTTTCCTGTCACTGCATCCTTGGTAAAATGAGGATGATTGCAGTACTCCCATCACGGAATTGTTGTGAAGATCTAGTGACTTAGTACACAAAAGACACTTGGAAGAGTTTCTGGAATCTAGTCGTTGTGCTTTTTAATGGATCTCTACAACGCATTTATTTGTACGTACGCGATGGGCTGACGGAATTAGGGGCATCTTTGGGTGGTAGCAACTGAGAGTCCTCCCCTAATATCTGTTCTCTTCTTCTTCTTCCGCAATAATAGCCTCCCTTCCCCACCAGGGCTTAGCTGGGTTGGCACCAGAGTTAAGAGTAAAATTTATTTTCCTTCTAGACATGGCCCTGTGGCTAAATTCTGGTGGATGGTTTGTAAGCAGATAGAGTGTGTCAGCTTAAGTGTTCTTCAGGGAGGAAGCATGGTGTGTCCTACACTTCTTCCTCCTTCCTGCTGATGGGAATTTGGTCAGAATGGCTGGAGCTCAAGCAGCCATCTTGGGTTACCAGATGGCAGGCTAGAGATGCAGAGCAGGAAGGGGGCAGAGGGCTGAGCTCCTGACAGCTTTAGGGAGCAAAGCTATCCTGGCAGCCCTTTTCTTTTGCTCTAGACTTTTAGTAAAAGAAAAACAAACCTCTCTATCATTTAATACACTGTAATTTGGGACACCTGTTGCAGTCAAATCTACTCTTTGGGTAATACTTTACCCTCCCTGAATTAGACTGTGCTCTCCTTATTTTGATTGCCATGTGAGGAATTATCTCAAGAGGCTGAAGCACAAAGAACCAAGAAAAGGTTTCACACAGGCTTTGTTTTCTGTTAGAGGCACCGCTTTACCACACCCAGGTGTGACCGCACTGTTCTTACTCTGTGCTTGAGGGGAGAAGGGACTTAGCCTCAGGCCTCAGTTGGTGATTAGAGAGGGACAGCTCAACAGTAGAATTTTGCTCCTAACTGATGACCAAGCTTGTAGCAAAAAGGGATATTCTGGCAATTTTATTGTCAGGGACCCATCAGAAGCTGTGGGCCCTTGGAGAAATCCAATGGCAATGTTCTTTTGCTTTTTTTGTTACACACAAAACCAAGTTCTCTTTTCTATAATGTCAACAAGAAGCAAGACTCCTGAACGAAGGGGCTTTATCCAGGGATGTGCTGATGTTACCTGTTCTTCCTCAAGACTGATATGAAAACATTTTGGTGATTTCACCCTATCTTGTTAAGGAATGGTAATGATAATCTCTTTGTTTCCTTGTTGGTTTCCCCCTCCCCTTGAAATTGCAAAACTTGTTTTCTTGTGGTACCAGAGATCTCTGGACTCATTTAGGGATTTGGCTGAATCTTCCTCACAAAACTTATGAGAGGGAGAGGTGACAGCTAAAAGTTCTCAGAAGAAGCATGAATTCTAAGGAGAGGCTTAGCCTACTTGACGTTGAAAGCAGGATGACCCCTTATTTCTCTTTGTCTTGACTGGGAAGGACACGGGTATTGTTTATCAAAGTTCAGTCAGGTTTCTTGAAGGCATGGGTTGTTGTCTTTCTCTCAGGAAAATCCGGAGCCTCTGCCATATTCTCTTTTCTTCTGGGGCTCCAGTTAGACCTACGTTAGACCTTCTCACTTCATCCTCTACATTTCTATTCAGTGTTTTCCATGTTTTTATATTTTTGTGCTACATTCTGTAAAATGTCTTCTGATCTACAATTCACTAATTTTTTCATTAATATGTCTACCTATTGAAGTTTTAATTCTGATTTATTTATTATAATTATATATTATATAGCAATACTTATTATTTTGGCTACTACTACTAGATATTCTGTTTGGTTATTTTACCAATCTGTTAGGTCACTTTTTAAAAAATATTCTCTGGGTGGCTCAGTCACTTGAGCATCCGACTCTTGATTTGGGCTCAGGCCATGATCTCAGGGTCTTGAAATCAAGCCCCACATCAGGCTCCATGCTCAGCAGGGAGTCTGCTTGAGGTTCTCACTTTCCTTCTCCCTTTGCCCCTCCCCCTTGCTCTCTCTCTCTCTCTCTCTCAGATAAATAAATAAAATCTTGTAAAACATAGTCTCCAGAAGATTCTTTCAGTCTTTCCTTACATGGTAAACTTATTTCTTGCTTTGTAGTTTCTGTTGGGACTGTCACTGCTCTCAGTTATTTTTACTAGTTCTTGCTCATACTACCTCGTTTCTATGTGAACAACATTTTCTTAGATTTTAGGCTGTTCATTGCCCTTGAAAGTGATTCACGGGGACTCTTTGAAGCCTAGGATGAAATTGCCTTCCTCTAGAAGGGATTTGCATTTGATTTTGCCAGTCCCCTAGAGACTTGTCTAGCTTGGGACCCCCTTAAACCAGGTGTAAGATTAACTTAAGAACTCATGTCACCTACTCACTTCCCTTACCCCTTTTCTAGGCTTACATTTTTTTTTTAAACAGGGACATATTTTTTTGATCATCACATATGGACAGCATAGTCCTCAGCATATGATGAATGACTGGTGGATTTTAGATGAATGCATAAATCTTTAAATTATTATCCCTACTTTGTTAATGTATTCTCTGTCCTTATTTTCAGTTGGTCAGTTACAAGGATTACTATTTTGAATATCATTTCCAGTCCTTTCTTCAAGGCGTTGCTACATCTTCTCTCTCTCCTTCATCTGTGCCACACAGGAAGTGGTTACCTGGTCAGTATTTGCTTCTAGGCTAAGACTTGCCATACTTCCCATGCTTCTGCCCATAAGTGGATCAAACCATCCATTTCTAGGATTCCTCATGCTTTCCATGGATATTTTGAGTACAGCTCCATGTACCTCTGGCAGTAACTCCCCATGGCTCTGTAACAAGTGGGTCTACCTCTGCTGTCTTTTCTCTTTAGTACACCAGATCTTACTTTGCCAGAGTTCTCTCTATAGTGAACCTCTGATTCTGTCATCCCCTCACTCATAGACCAAGACCACTATGGATATCACCACTCCCTATGGAATAAAGTCCACACCTATTAGCTGGTCATTTTTGCCTCCGTTATCGAGGTGGGGTAGCCAGATTTCATTAAAGAATGTGATCTCTGGGAAGTCAGACTCCAGCCCCACCACTTACCAGCCACATGAGTTAAACTCCGGTGCATGATTGTGCTGTGCGTAAAATAATGCTAGCCTTGGAAAGGATAATATATGTAAAGTTCCTGGTGTCCATCAGAATAAGAATAGTCTTCCACAACACTTTTTTTTAGCAGAGTCTGAAAGGAATAGCAACTTACTCTTTCATTGCTTGGGGATATGTGGATACTCAAAAAGTGAAAGATCCCTTACCCATTTTTTCTCTGGACCTTAGTCGTCTTATAAATATGGTGGTGCCTTGAATAGTCGTTCTGAAGCTTAAAAGTGGGAAGATATGTTGAGCCCCTAGTTCCATACATTGTTAGGTATATAAGAAATGTTGGTTCTTTATTCCCCTTCAAACCGAGGCCCAACTTTCCTTTCTTATGGGATGCAATATGATCTGTAGATCAGAGTACATTATATAAAAGAAGGACTGATATTCCTCTCTCTACTTTTTAAAGTCCTGTGTACCCTTTAAGGCCAAGTTCAAATGACACCTGCTTCCTGAAGCATCTCTGTGTTCCCACTTCCACCACACTCACCCCTCTTCGATCTGGAAGAATAATAATACAACCAAAGGAGAGCCTTCAAACTGTCTCAGCCGATGCTTGAATTTTCTGTATATAATAAGTATAAGTCTATAATGTACAAAGCTAAGCAGTGTTCTAGCTTCTACTAGAATGTTTTTAGAGGAAAAAAAAAAATCAGTGTCTTCAAAACAGGTCTATTTACTCCAGCTTTGGACAGCTTATATCTATCCCCCTAAATTTTCTGCATTTGTTCTTAGGTATGTTTGTGTTCCTCTTTAAGTATATTACCCAGGAATGAACATTATCCCTTAAAATACACCTGTCCTTTCTTCTCTAACGGCACCTTGTGCTAACAGGTTTGTGGCGACCTTGGAGCTGTTTTCTCCTAATTGCACTTATATTCAGTTAAGACCCTGAAATCTTCTTTTCAAATATGTGTTGGTACTAAATGACATCTCTGTCTTAAATTAGTATGGCTATTTCTGATACTTGTGGTCGAGTTCCCTAATATCTGTCCATATAGCTTGAATCTTGGTGTGTTTGGCTTTATTAAATTGTTGTGAACCTAACTGGTCACTTGTACGCCTGGATTCAGTTTCTTTGTGAGTTCTTCCAACATACTTTATTGCTTTTATAACACTCAGCTCATTCTGCTTTGGGCTGTTGTTTATGGACTTGTATGATGTCCCTGTCTTAGGTGGGGTTCCTGAGAAGCCGATCCTCTGTCTGCGGGATCAAGCAGCAACTCTGTAGCTTCCCAGACTTGCTGGCTTGTGTTGGGTCAACACCTGTTTTCTGGAACAGGTGGGCAGCTAAGAATTGTTCTCAGCCAACACAGAGCATCTAAGAAAAACATGCTCAGGCTGGTGGAAGGGATCAGAGGGGAACAAGCAGCACCCACTAGAGTCACCCATGATTTTGAATTCTCGAGGATGGAAACTACCTATTGCTTGTTTTGGTAGGCTCTGTAAGCCTGGACCCATGTCTTGCCCCATAAAGGTGTTAGTTTGTGGACTTGAATCATCAAGGATCTGGAGTAAATATCCTCCTGTGTGTGCCCATTCCAGTCCACTGCCATTTGTAATAAGAGACAGTGGTAAGGAACTTAGCCACACTCCTTTCTGCAGAGCAGCACAGAACCGAACTGTCTGAGCTACAGGGAGAAGGATATGGAAGTTCATGTTGCACGTTCCAAGAATCTAGTTGCCCTGTCAGTACAAAAGCTATCTAAGGACCAAAGGCTTAAATTCAGAAGAGGCAAATAACTTCTTAAGCCCAAGGAAACATAATCAAAGAGTAGACTTTCGGTCTGCTCCACTGAGCTCTGGAAATATTTTTGTTTTTAAAAAATTTTATTAAAGTAATAGGCGCATATTGGCTAAACATAAAAACGGTATAAATGAAAAAAAAACAGTATAAATGGGTAATCAGTGAATAGTAAAGTCCATCTTTCCATCAGCTTGGCTTTTATTTCTGCTCCCCAGAGCTAACTGCTGTTAACATATTCTTATGTTCCTATCCGGAAATGGTTGTATATATGCAAGCCTATGTATTTATGATTTAGATACAAAAGATTACAGTATGTGCACTTCTCTCTACCATTTTTTTTTAAAGATTTTATTTATTTATGTCAGAGAGAGAGCGGGAGCGAGCACAGGCAGGCAGAGTGGCAGGCAGAGGCAGAGGGAGAAGCAGGCTCCCTGCCGAGCAAGGAACCCGATGTGGGACTCGATTCCAGGACGCTGGGATCATGACCTGAGCCGAAGGCAGCTGCCTAACCAACTGCGCCACCCAGGCGTCCCTTCTCTCTACCATTTTTTAAACTAATAATAGATCATGTAGTCTTTCTTCATCAACACATCTAAATCTATCTCATTTGTAAAAATGACTGTATAGAGGTCTTACAATTTATTATTTTTATGAGGGACATTTAGGTTGACCCTAGTTTTCAGCTCTTACGCAAGGGATTTTTGCTCTTACAAGTTCTTTCCATGCAAAATAAGTATCCTTTTATGTGAGGAGTTTTTTGTTGTTGTTGTTCGTTTGTTTGTGTCTTTGCATATATGTTTTCTTAGCTTGAAAAGCCTGTTCTTAATTCTGAATAGGGATGTGGTTAGAGAATATGGCTACCAGAATACCTGCTTCTGTATCGAACAATTATGTGTCTTTAAGCCTTCCATTTTCTCCTCCTCTGTCCGTTTGTCTTTCAGCCTCTTCACCAGAATGCATCTTAAAGTCAGAAAAGATAAAAGTTGCCATCATTGAAAAAAGCTGAAAGTAATTTTCAAGTTCAAGTCATTGTAATAGCAAGTCCTAAATACCACTTTGGGGGTGCCTGGGTGGCTCAGTGGGTTAAGCCTCTGCCTTCAGCTCAGGTCATGATCTCAGGGTCCTGGGATCAAGTCCCTCATCCGGCTCTCTGCTGGGCAGGGAGCCTGCTTCCTCCTCTCTCTCTGCCTACTTGTGATTTCTCTCTGTCAAGTAAATAAATAAAATCTTTTAAAAACAAATGAATAAATACCACTTTGGTATAGAATTTAAATAACAAAAACTTTTGAGAGGAAAAGAAATTGTGAGTCTTGTTCAGAATTTAAGAGGTTGGGTATCAGGAGCTCATCTAATGCAAGTTTCAGAAATGCAATCAGACTTTCCAGAAATCCACCCTGACGTACTTTAAAAGCACTGTTGTTGTCCCTTTCCTTGCAGTGAAGTACATGCGAGAAGCCACACCCTATGTGAAGAAGGGCTCCCCGGTATCGGAGATTGGCTGGGAAACGCCTCCGCCCGAATCCCCTCGGCTAGGGGCCGGGTCCTCAGACGCCTTGTCATCTGCACAGTCCTGCTCTTTCCACAGAGATCGGAAGAACATCCCTCTCAAGATGTGCTTTGTCACCCGGAGTCTGGCCTCTGCTGACCCTGAGAACAGGTAAAGAAGGCCAGGGTTCTCCGGATCTCAGCCACAGGGTGGCCGCTGAGGTTGTGAGGGCTGTCTTCGTGGTCTCCAAACACTTAGCAGTTCCCAGAGAAAAGCCTGAAAGGGCCCCGCCGAGATAATGTGTATGTTCAAGCCCCTGTGGGCCTCCCTCTCTTCCCATCCTCCGTCCTTTCTTTTATCCTCATGACTCATCTCTGTGCTGAGCTTGGGTTCCGGGAAGAGTTAAGAATTGGAGTCAGGATCCTAAGTTTGTCTTCCCTGGTTGCTGGTGTCTGTGACTTTGGGCAGGTTTTGCAAACCAGTAACCCTGTTTTGTCATCTGTAAAATGGGAATCATTGGAATAGATACCTCACTGAGCCAGAAATCCATGTGAAGTGCTTAGTGCACCTTGGTGCCCTCAGCTGTGTACTCGGAAGTCTCCATGAGAGGATCCTTAATGCCGTTTTCTGCTCTAAACCTCTCTTTTGCTCAAGAGGCAAAAAGGAGTGGCTTTGATCCAACCCTGGAGTGATGTTTCTCGAAGTCCGTACATGATTTCTCCCGCCTTGGGAGAGATACATCACCTAGTTTGTGGTGATTATAAAAAGTTTAGCGAGACAAGCAAATATTGGGGGTCCCTGTTCCCCTAGATATCTTACTTTAGCTCCTTGGAACAAGAAAACTTCTATCCGGGAGGAAAAATAAGAGATATGCGGAGGAGAGGGAGCAGCATTGAGCCAGCAAATGGGGACTCTTGGAGATCTTGGAATCCACATTCAAGTGCTAAAAATAGGAACAGCTCCACTGGCCCTTATTTGTAACATGTGTGGGACAGCTGCAGCCCACCCGAGCAGGATGTAGTTGGTTACGTTCTGAGTTGCTGATGGGGAAAAGCCAAAGGGAATAGGGACAGGGAGGAAGTTATCTCCTTGGCTCGGAGCTCAGAGCTTTCTTTCACTCTCTTCCTAATAAGCTCGCTCTAAGGAAGCTGCTAGCCTTTCTGACTCCAGCAGCTGCAGGATCTAGCCTGCTCCTCTCCCATACCAGTTAGGTCTGCCCAGGGATCAGAGCTGCGGTTGCAGGAGAGAGAGGGGAGTGTCAGCCAAAGAGGCGTCAGAGCAGGCACACTGGAAAGGATTCTGCCGAATTCTGCCATGAGCTACTCCAGCCTGTTCTCTGTTTTGTTCTGCCCGGTTTCTGTTGATGTCCTGGGCCTGCAGCTGGATGTTCTGGTCACTCTGGGCTTGATCTTTCCTGGTCTCCAGGCTACCCAATCAGACAAGTCCTTTCTTCCAAGAGTCTGAAGTCTAAGGTGATAGATCTGGTGCGTTCATAATTTACTGAGTGCCTGTCTCGTGCTGGGCATTGTGCTAATTACTTCCGCCTAGAGGCTGCCAAGTGGCCGCCGACGGGTGTACCCAGCCCACAGATATGGCCTGTCCGGTGTTTTAAAGAAATTGGAATTACTTACCACATCGAATCACTGAGAAATTTCACACGAGAAAGCCAGATTTCTGCTTTTCTAGAACAGCGGAAAGATCTGGTGAGATTATTTGGCCTGTGTTGCTGCAGGCGGGTTTCCGATCTGCGGGAGCCCAGTGGAGGCTTCTCCTTGTATAGGGCGATGGACTCTCCTTCTCGCTCCTATTGCTGTACCCTTGGTTGGGCGGGGGTGGGGGGCGGATTCTATTAGCTTCCTGCCTCCTTCTCCACATCTCCTGTCCGGTCCTTGAATCTGTGACCCCGCTTGGCCCTCTTAATGGCCCTCTGAGTTTCACTTTGTCCCTATTCTGTAGATTAAAAAAACAGAGGCTCAGCTCTTATATAAGTTCCAAACATCCTAGACCTAATACATGGTTTTCCTGGGTTTCAAATGCAGGCCTATAGTGTGGGTGAGTGTCAGCTTGCCAATACCAGAAAAATGCAGAGACTAGAAAATGTGGAATATTGTAGAAAAGATCCATGCCTGGGGAGAGAGTTTAAGCCAATGATTTCTAGGCTGCGGGCTGTATGCTATAACTCCCTCCTAAGGCACTGAATTCTGTTTGAAAGAATATTCTGGGAGACATCAGGTCTTGGCTCAAACATTGGGGACCTCCATCTATTAAGCCAGAAGAGGAAATGTATTTTTAAAGTGTTATATCCGTGGTCTTCGAGGCCACCATTGATGGGAGGTCTGGAGGGCCCTCTCCTGCCAGGGTGTGAGAACCACAGGGCAGGACTGAAGATGGGAATCCAGCTAAACCAGAGCGTCCGAAGGGGACTTGCATCCGGACAGACCCAGAACTGCGGATAATGAGACTGACCTCTGACAGTGTACGCCTGTATCAAATCACCATCCTGTCCACTTTAAAGATCTTAACATTTTGTTGATTATACCTCAGTGAAGCCCGGGGCCGGGTGGGAAACGATCATGGTTTTAGGTGAGTCTTGACCCTGGGTGAGAAAGAGAAGAAAAAAAAAGGAAACAAATATTTTATGGAACTCTGGTTACATGCTGGGCCAAGTACAATGTACCAGTCAGGAAGGCGGACTCTGCAGAACCCGACTCGGGGCTGAGCCCAGGACATGCCTAACACAAAGTGGTTTTAAAAGGCAAAAACCAAAGAGATGGGCAAAGTGTACAAGGCAAATGCAAACTAACAGCCCTGACAAAAGGTACCAGTTTTCATCTTGATACGTGATGAGGTAAAATGCAGACTGAAAGCACGAAACAGGACAAAGGCTAGGTTGCTGCTAAAGGCCAGGGTGCACGAGGAACATTGACCACTTGTGAATGCGCACCAAGTAACCCAGCAGTGGTCTTTGCAGCGGAAACTGTAGAAGATGCAAGACGAAATAGAAATGTACTAATAGCAAGTAATTCAACACACTCTCCATCCAGGTGGACAGAAGGTCAGTGAAGATACAAAAGACCCAAACAACATAATTAATAAGGGAGATAGGAATACATCACAAACTTTGTACGCTGATAACAAAGAATACATTTTCCTTTCAAATCCCAGACAGACCATTGACGAAATTAACTATAGATTAGCTCACCAAAAAATGCAATAAATTTCCTGAGGTTGGAATACCGTAAACAGCATTCTCTGAGGATAGTGGAATCAAAGGAGAAAATTATTTGCAAAACCAAGACACAGAAAGCCTTTCTTCTTGGATTTTTAAAAGCTCTTTCTGAAATATCTCTTGGGTCAAAGGAGAGATAGAAACTGAAATTGTAACATTTCTTAAAAGCTGAAAATAATGCATATGTTAACCATGAAAGAGAAAGAAGAAGAAAGGGAGAGTCGAATCTGCAGTCAGCTAGATCCACGAAGGAATCTGGATTCTGCCACTTAAGTGTGAATTTAAGCAACTAACTCATTCAGTCTAAGTAATGACCCTGGGTTGTAGGTACTCTAATCTCTATTTTATAGACAGTGAAATTTAGTTCAGAAATGAGAGCTGAAACAGACAGTAGATCTAGGGTTCCAACAGGAAGCCCAGGTTCTTAATCATGATACCCTAGTTCCCTGTGACTTTAGCACCTGGCAGAATGGCTCACCTGAACCATAGGGACAATAGCCAGGACTTAATGGGCTCCTGGATGCTAAAACCTGAGCACCGATGGCAAATGCCACAGCATCTTGGGGCTAATTCCCTTAGCTGGTGACACACAGCTACTTAGAGTTTGCATTAAAAACTCCAGTGTTCAATTTCCCAAATAGAAATAGCCATAGAACAGCAGGCAGGATTGCTGCTCTTTCTATGGAAAAGGTCACCCAGCAGACACCGAATCCACAAGAATATGTCACTGCTAGTGGTTGTCAATGATTACAACACTTTTTTAAAAATTCTGCTTCATAAATACCTCATTGTTCATATTCAGCTCTTTGCTGCCCTAGTCCAGGGCTATATTGCCCATTCTGTAGACTCTTTGGACTTATTCCCTACCAGGTGCTTCATTTCTAGCTTGCCTCTTCCCCATCCTCTACCATCTACCCTATACCCACCTAGCCAAGGGAGTGTGAAACACTCAAGAGTCATCCATTTGCTCAAGACGGCACCCTGTCCCCTTCACTAATCTCAAAACTCTCCAGTATCACATAAAAACCTTATGAGGATCTAGATCTTCCCTAAGTCTCCTGTTCCACCCATGTCATCATTTATGCCCCAGCCACCCTTAAATAATTCATTTCCCTGACAAGTTCCTAGTCACCTTTTAAAATTCAGCATAGGTGAGGCACTGGTCCTACTCTATCTTGTGTATAGATCTATCGTGGCACCCTTTATAATGACTTGAGATTTTTTTCTTATGTGCCTACCTAGATCTTAAAGTCATTAAGACCCTTGAGGTCTGGAACACCCTTGTTATCATTTTAAAATCTCAGCTTTCTAGAACATTGCTTGATACAAAGCAAGCATTCAAAAATATATGATATGTTAATGATAAATGGCAGATTCATCTGTCCATTTTTGGTATTCTTATCTTATTAAACTTTAAAAGAAAAAAAAAAAACTTCCACTAAATAACCTTGAGAATAAAAGAAAATAAAAATGCAGTTCTGTCCTGCCAGGCTCAGCAAACTTAAATAAACCAGAACAAGCCATTAGTGAATTTTTTTAAAGATTTTATTTATTTAATTTGATAGAGATCACAAGTAGGCAGAGAGGCAGAGAGAGAGAAGAGGAAGCAGGCTGTCCGCAGAGCAGAGAGCCCGATGCGGGGCTCAATCCCAGGACCCTGGGATCATGACCCGAGCCGAAGGCAGCGGCTTTAACCCACTGAGCCACCCAGGCACCCCCATTAGTGAATTTTGTTCAAGTAATAAAACCAGTATGGACTTTCAAGGCAGCCTAAGCAGTGCATTCTGTCCGTGCAAGAAATTAAATTGTCACCAAGGTTATCAATACAAGAGATGCTAACAGACCTTAAGTTTATTTTAGGGTGCCTGGGTGGCTCAGTTGGTTAAACGACTGCCTTCAGCTCAGGTCATGATCCTGGAGTCCCAGGATCGAGTACCGCATCGGGCTCCCTGCTGAGCAGGGAGTCTGCTTCTCCCCCTGGCCCTCTCCCCTCTCATGCTTTCTCTCTCACTCTCTCTCAAGTAAATAAAGAAAATCTTTAAAAAAAAAAAAAAGCGTATTTTAGACAAGGAAGCTGGAAGCCACTCCTGGGATCAGGAGAGCTTTGCCAAGGTGGCCATTATGGAAATTACTATATTAACGAGACAGCCCCCCCCATCTCCTTTGGGCTGTACCTAAGGGCATGGGACTCCCCCAGGTAGATGCCCCCTCCCCTTGTGTTCATCCAGTCTGATTCCTGATGGGGATCAGAATATTGGATTTCATTTTTGCTCATCAAATTAAGTCTCTTTCTACTCTTGGCTCCCCAGCATTGCTCTGGTATCACTTTGTTCTGAGTCTTTGTACTTCACATTCGTAAAGACATGGTCTTTTGGCGACTACCAGAAAAGAGTAATCATTTTACCGTTTTAGCCTTATTTCCTCCTTTTCCCAATGTTTGGGAGTGCTCTGTTGTCTCCCTCACCCAAAGCTTATGTAGAGTTTTCAACCGTATTCTTTAAACTTGGAATACTATGGAAAAGGCCCCTCTGTTAGTCCATCCAGGAATGAGGAAGTTTCACACAGTTCTTCTCCCCATCTTCTCTCCATAGTAAATCCTTGCTTATGAAAAGGGCTTCTCCTAAGAGGTTCATGCAGCGTGTACTTTCTTGGTTCTGTTTTCTCGGATGGACAGACGGTGGTGGACTCATAATGGAAAGTATTACCAGTGCACCGTGATGGCATTGCATTTTGCATTTTGCAAAGGGAAAATATAAAATCGATTTATAGTGGTACTATGGTCAGTGGACACAGTTTCAGTCTCTAAAACAGAGGCCCCAATTAGCCACCTGCTAATATCAGTGAATAAAATTCTGGAGTTGAGGTTAGAAGAGAGGAGTTTGAATCTCAGCTCTGTCACTTAGTCCTTTCACTTTAGATAAATTACCAAATCTCTCTGATTTCTGGCTTCCTTATCTATACAGGGTGCTTGCTAACCTGACCACGTTTAACTGTTGTGACGATTTGGTGCCAGTGTAGACATCCCCTAATTCCTGGCAGCATAACTGTGCCATGAATGCAACTTTCAATCAGAATACCTCAGTCCTGGGTATAAGGGAAGGAAGAAGGGTTTTGCTTTGCTTTGTTTTGTTTTCCCCCCAGAAGAAAGAAGTTGCCAGGTCATCTCCCCCAAACTGTTGAACAGAGATTATTTTGTAAGACATTCTTTCACAGAGATTTTTATCCTTTTGGGATTTCTGGTTCTGTGCAGGAAAATCATTCCAGTTTCCCAAGTCATGGGCTCGCAGACCCTTAACTGTTCATGTATGTATTGAACTCCAAGTCCTCAGCCCTCG
>ML108351.1:29472-68280 GCA_003697995.1 Taxidea taxus jeffersonii
ATGATCTACCACTTTTATTAGAAAGTGCTAACTTCCCCCTACCACCAGGAGCACAATTTTGGTCATGTTTATTCATCTGTCTGTATCTGTCTCTTACCTCTGTCCCTCTCTCTGTCTGACTGTCTATCACCTCTATCTACTACAGCCTCTATTACATATCTATCATCTATCTCTTCTTGCTTCTTACCTAGACAACCACTGAAATAAAATGCAATATTTTTATTCCTCTAGAAGGGTACACATAAAAAGAGAGATGACCTTTGTGTTTGCTGCAACAGTGCTCACATTCTGCTTTTGAGAAATTCAGGAAGTGAAATACATAGTAATAAGTTCAACAGTTTGTTTAAAGGTGGTTGGGAAGGGAAAGTTCAGAGAGGTAGGGCTGAATTAGAAAAATCTGAAAAAGAAATGTCCTAAATGGTTGTGTTCTTTTTTTAAGTGTACATAGTTAGGCAAAGTAAGGAGACATGGCTTTAGCATTCATAGTAGTCCTAAGAAAATAGAAAAGACACTCCTTTTCAAAAGTTATTTTATTAGATTCTATTTGTTTTGTCAGAAAGAGAGAGAAGGCACAAGTAGGGGGAGCAGCAGCCAGAGGGAGAAGCAGGGTCCCCATTGAGCAAGGAACCCGACGCAGGACTGGATCCCAGGACCCTGAGATCATTTCCCTGAGCCAAAGGCAGGTGCTTAACCGACTGAGTTACCCAGGCTCCTTCAAAAGTTATTTTAAATGACAGGTGAAATGTTATTAAAACAATAAAGACAATTTAAAAAATCAAATAGGTCTAAAAGATTTATTGTTAAAAAGCAACGGGTGTTTATCATTCCTTTTTTTTTTTTTTTTGAGATTTTTATTTATTTATTTGACAGACAGAGATCACAAGCAGGCAGAGAGGCAGGCAGAGAGAGAGTGAGAAGCAGACTTCTCTGCGGAGCAGAGAGCCCAATGCGGGACTCGATCCCAGAACCCCGAGATCATGACCTGAGCCGAAGGCAGTAGCTTAACCCACTGAGCCACCCAGGCGCCCTATCATTCCTTTTGAAACCTGTTTGTAAACTAATCAAGAGACGCATATCTGAGATCTCAGAGATTTTTTCATCTTATGTATTTGGCAATGTCCTGCTCTGTTTTCTTTCTCTCTGCATCCTCTGTTACAAAGATGACCTCCTGGATTGATTTTCTAAGTCTGTTTCTTTCTCTCTTATACTTCTGTCACTTTTTTTTTTTTTTGAACTTTATTTTTGGGACCTTTCTCATGAACATAGTGTGTTTAAATTTCAGCTAGTATGTTTTAGCGTATTATTCTCTGAGTTTTCCTTTTTAAAGGAATTTTGTTCTTATGGATATTGTGTTTTCTTCTTACTTGTTGAAGACTGTTGATTAGTTTTGTTTTCTTTGTACTCGTTGTCTCTCCTGTTGTTACTATTTTTTATCTTTGGATCTTCATCGGACTTGCTGGAGTTTTTCTCAGGTGTTTGGTGATCCTTTGCTATCTGCTTGTTTTTTACACTGAGGGACGAAGAAACCTATTGGAACCTCTGTGGGGGGAGAGGCATTATCAGTTGGTGGAAATTCATATACAGTTACTGTTTGGGAAATCAGCTTTACCAAGAGACCTCTTCCAATTCTGCGGATGTTGGTGTTTGGAACTTTGGTCTGGGTCCACTGAATTAATTAGGAGAATTATCCAGTCTTTGGGTGGGTTCAACCAGGAGAACACCCGGTTGAAAGCTTTTTGAGAGTCCCACCACTCAGCTTGCAGACCTCACATAGGACCTTGTTTCCAGCCCTGCATCACCCTTAACTCTCTCTCTCTCAGAAGGTCCCAAGCCCCTGCAGGTGTACAGAGCCAGGAGCTCACACTTCTCTAGAATTCTAGAGAGAATACAAGCCCTTCAGGTTGTAACGTTCTTGGCTCCATTTTCACTCTGCAGTTGGTCACTGGGCTGTCTGTCCTCAGACCCTGTCTGATCCATTGCTGTTTGTCCTCTAGACACATGGTGAGCACTCATTCTCTTGGGCTTAGATATATTTTATTGGGATCTTTTAAGGGAGTGGAGATGAACACGAATGGCCAAGCCACTATGTTTTCCCCCCAACAGAACCCTTGCATGATTTGCATCTTTGTATACAACAGAGTGCACAAAAGGTTCATTTTAATGAGCTTAAAAAACATTTTCCTAGCTTTGTTATTTTTAAGAAAATCTGTTCCCTCCATAGATAAACTTGAGTATTCATCCTAATTATCATACATTTTTAATCAGTGGGAGATAAATTAGTAAGATTTCCCTGGCAATGGTAAGCTAGTAAAAAGGGGCATTTAACTATTTTTGGATAGCCTTGAGAAAAGGAGTTGAGGAGAATGCTCACCAAGCATGATTCCGTGATTTCATCGATGCCCAATAAGATGAGTTCATCTTAGTTCTTTCCCGTGCCTCAAAGCACCATTCCAGGAAAATCTCAGTTTCCCCTCTTCTAAGAGCATTTCAGGAGGTTGAACTTGACCATCTGGGAGCTGAGAGACTTTTGCTAATGTTGACTCTCAATATTTAGGTCTTGATCCTTTGCTCTGGATACATTAATTGAACTCCATTTGGTTTGCAAAAAGCTGCCCCAGGATTTTCCAGCTGAGATAATGAAGCCTCTGAAAATAACCCAGTGCTCTAATGCAGGCATCCTCCATTCATCAGGTATTACCTGCCACGGGATGGGTAGAAGAGGGAGCGAGGGGGATCCACTGAGCAAGCCCTCCCCTCCTTCCTCAGCTCACACATGGAATTTTACTTCCCTCAGCACAGAAAGGCATAGATACATTTAGACAATATCTACTTAGGCATACAGGTCCTATATCTGTTGACAGGTACCTTCTTTTTTCCTAAACAATACTAGGATAGGAATTTTCACATTGTTGCGCCATCCAGCCTGGTTGAGATTTCTTTCATTTTCTTAAATTTCAATGTTTTGATGGACAGTCTTGACCCTTCGGGTTTTTGGCTAGGTCCTGAGCCGCCGCAGTGGCAGAGTTCTTGCCCTGACTCACGTTACTGTCGGGGGGAGGGGGGTGGAATGTGTGCAGGCAAGTGGGCAGTTACAGAACAGACCCTAAAAGGCAAGGCGGAAGGAAAAAGGCTCTTGAAGCTCCTTCTCGGGCACACTACCTAATCCAAAGTTCTGTTTCTGGAGGGGGGGGGGGTGGTGATTGCCAGAGGAAGTGATGTCTGTGCTGAGATGTAAATAATAAAATAGAAGTTAGACAGATCCACGGTTGGGGAAGGCAGACAGAAAGGGTATTCTTGGCAACAGAGTTGGTATAGGTCTAGGCACCAAGGCAAGAAAACGCAGAGCGCTGTTTAAGAACTGGAAGTTCCATCTCTTTGGAGCACTCCATGAGAAGAATGTGTCCAGTGTCTGTGGACATGGTTACAAACAGAACTAAGCCATTCTGTTAGATGGGAGACTGAAGGCTAGGGGAGCAGTCAGAGGGCTACTGCAGAAATGGAGGTGAGGGTGCCTGGGTTGCTCAGTGGGTTAAGCCTCTGTCTTCAGCTCAGGTCATGATCTCAGGGTCCTGGGATCGAGCCCCGCATCGGGCTCTCTGCTCAGCAGGGAGCCTGCTTCCTGCCTCTCTGCCTACTTGTGATCTCTCTCTATCAAATAAATAAATCTTTAAAAAAAAAAGAAAGAAAGAAATGGAGGTGAGACATCAACCTGGCCTCTACTAGAGTAAAGAGTAGGAGCACTACAGAGAAGTTGGATGAATTGGAGAGATTTTAAGGACCAAAATCTGCAGGAGTTCCCAATAAAATGGGCTTTGAGGCATGAGGCAAAAGAAGGAGTCCAGAACTAGTTTTGGTCTGTCACTCGTGGACGTAGAGCTATGGTCAGTCATCCCTGAGTCCTATTGCTAGGTACTTACACTGGCGTTCAGTGGAGGGACCAAGGACAGGTATGTTGCAGTGGAGGGCGGGAGTTGCTAGAAGCACAGGACAAGTTTTGGCCTTTGGAGATATTGCCTTGATTGAGAGTCAGAGTCTGACAATCTTTTGGCAGTCTTATGTCCCTGCCTGGATTCTCCAGTATGGTGAGAAGAACAGCGTGTCCTGCATTTCTTCTGTACTTGCCCTCGTTCTTAGAACAGTGTGAAGGAGTCACTCAGTAAATACAGAATGGCAATTGCAGTGATGCTAGGCAGGGTGGCTGGTGTCCCTCCCGAAGGGTTAACTGAAGAGTGTTTGGTGAAGGGACTATTTCCAGAAGGGCGGGTTGTATTAGTAGAACCAAGGACACATGGAGACACACCCAGGGCTCAGCCACCATCGACGCTGCTTCCGCCCAGGGGCCGGAGCAGAGAGAGAGAAATTCCTGCCGTCTGGTGAGGACTAGAGCCCTGAGAGGTGCACCAATGCCCAGGGAGGGCTCGGGGCATGGCTGTATCCCTGATCTTCCCCCCTCCTGCCCTAGGATCTGCTCTTGGTGCTTCTGATTGGCTGCGTACAACTGGACGCCAGAGTTGAGGGAGCCCAAGTGACATGCTGAGTAGAGTTGTACTCTCACAGCAGCGAGCAAGGCAAAGAAGGGCAGAGAACAAATCTGAAGGACGCAAAAACAGAAAAACTAAAATCCCGAGAAGCATATTTATATGGAGAATGGGTCTAATGTATATGCAACAAGTGATAACTAGTTATGAGGAAAAGGTGGTTCAGTCGAACACTTCATTTCCTGACCTTGTTGGATAAAAACATCTCGGACAGCCCCAAATCCATATTTACAAGGTCCTGCTACATAAAAGGTGTTATGCCTCTTCTAGAGTTTTGATTAAGATTTTTTTTTAAGATTTTATTTATTTGAGAGAGAGAAAGAAAGAGCACACCAGCAATGGGAGCAGTGGGGAGAGGGAGAGGGACAAGCAGGCTCTCTGCTGATCAGGGAGCCCAACCAGGGGATTCGATCCTGGCTCTTGGGATCATGACCTGAGCCAAAGACAAACGCTTAACGGACTGAGCCACCCACCACCCGGATCAAGATTTCTTTTAGGCACAGTGATGCTCAGAGAAAAAGCCTGTTGACTTCATTCCAGGCGGGAGCTGCAGAGGGGCCCGGTGGCAGGGAGTGGTCAGGGCGCCTTAGCTGAGAAATGAATGGCTTTCCTGATAGATGGTTGTCCTCTCCTCAGAAAGCAGGCGTGCAGTGGGCGTGTCCTCTTCCATTAGGACAAAGCTGGGGAAGGCGGGTAGGAGTGCTGCTGTCACTGCACCAAGCCGGTTTTAACAGTGACACTGCCATAGACAGACAGATGTGAGGAGAGGGAGGAGTCCGTTTGTGCCATAACTGTTGGTCAGTGGCGTCAAAACTGCAAAATGCTTTTAATGTTAATTTTCTCTCATCTAAAATGCCAAATCATTTACCCTAAATAGACACACTTGCAGTTGGAATGTGGTGCCTTTCTTCCCCTTAGAATAAAACCCTCCCCTCCACCTCTGTTATGAAAGACACAGGAAAGGCCAAAAAGTGCAGTTTGTTTTCGTTTCCTGTACTGTTAAATATTCAGGCAATCAGAGGATGTTTCCTCATGTTACCTGGAAACAAAACACTAGATCCAGAAGTTAGAATTTTCAGAGCTGCTTTTCTCTGGCAATATTTTTTGTGGGACGTGTTATGCAATCTGGAGATGATTGACTTTGAGGCCAGGCCAATCTGAGTTTCCCTGCTAGCTCTTCTATAAATTTTCTGCGTGACTTTGGTCAATTTACGTACCTTCTTTAAATTTTTTAAATACATAAAATTAGGGAGATAGTGTTTCTATGTATGTACTGTTTTAAGGATTAAGGTACATGCCTCATGTCTTAGACCGAAGTAGGCACTTAGCAAATGGCAACCTCTTCCCTTTTGCCTCTTTTATTCTATTCTAGAAATTTCCATCCCTCAGAAGATCACCAAAGGATTCTTTCAGTGGCAGGAAGATGCGCTAAGCATTTTTTTAGATAGTTTTATAAGTGGTGGGAAAACCCTGGGTGAAAGACTGAGTTGAAAAGTATACGACAGCTATTGGGACAGATGAAAACCGCACTGTGACTTTCTACGTTTCTCTGTCTGATGCTGCAGCCATAGGAGCTGGCAGCTTGAAGAAGTGGGTCAATTTGCAAATAGTATCTTTAGATTAATCTCTCCAGGAAAGACAGAGACAGGGTTTGAATCACTAAGAAGGGGTGGAATTTTACCACGGCCACACAGTTTTTTTTAGAAATATTCCTGTAAGCCTTGATGGCAGAATTCGCCAGCCTGCCGTCAGATACGCAGACAAGGAGAGTGACAGGTAGAATAGCATGCATGAGCCAGCGTAGGAACTGGAAGCAACATTTCTCTTGATGCCGTAGTCTTAGAATCCTGTTGACTTCAGTTGCTACTAGGCTTCCAGGCTTCCCGAGTCTATTACCATTAAGTATGTGCCCAGAGCTATAATAATACTGTTCGTGGATGGCCAGCCATGGAGATCATGGGTTTCCGTCATTTTTTTTTGTTCTAGTTCTATGATCTTTCTGCTATGTTCCATCCATGTTTTCCTTTTAATCCTTCTTAAAATGAGAAGTACACCATTTTGAAAGATGCTTACAGCTTTTGAGGTCTTGGAAAAGAGAGAAGAACTAACTGGTAATACCAGCCCTGAGCTAAGTGAACCAACCAAACCATTTATAAGCCAGTGTTTGGAGTGGCTGAGAACTAATGAACTATGGCTCTCTTAGAAGTCTGTGTATTATATAGTGGAAAGAGCTCGTGGCTTTGAAAACCAAAAGACCTAGGTTTAAATCCTGGCTGCTTATGGTCTTGAACACCTAATTTTAACCCTATAGGCTCCAGTGAATCCATCTGTAAATAAGAAAATAATGAAAGCATAGTAAGAGCCACTTTTCAGAATTTTTACACAGATTAGAGGGATGTAGGGGTGCCTGAGTGGCTCAATCGTTAAGCGTCTGCCTTCGGCTCAGGTCATGATCCCCGGGTTCTGGGATCGAGCCCCGCATTGGGCTCCCTGCTCAGCGGGAAGCCTGCTTCTCCCTCTCCCACTCCCCCTGCTTGTGTTCCCTCTCTCACTGTCTCTGCCAAATAAATAAATAAAATATTAAAAAAATAAAGATGAGGGGTGTATACCATCTTGGATAAGGTTGATTATTTGGGGAATATATAAAACCACCGAATGGAAGGTGTACTTCCAGGAACGTGAATTACTCTGTGAATTTTGGGAGAACAGAATTTATTACAGAGTTTATTCCCATGCATTGTAAAGCTATAATGTGAGATTTATTTTTTATTTTTTATTTTTTTTATAATGTGAGATTTAAAACAAATTTATGCCTGCAGTTATTTCCACTCAAACCTAGATTCCCTAAAAGTACAAGTTCACTCGTTTCAACAATTAAGCTCCCAACAGGGAGCCCGCTCCCCACCCTCGCCTGCCTCACTGCCTACTTGTGATCTCTCTTTCTCTGTCAAATAAATAAATAAAATATTTTTTAAAAATATGTGGTAAATGTCATCAGTCAGGTTGCCGTGAAAGGTCTAGGTGACTTAAGCAGAAAGGTATTTAAGGAATTAGTTGCAGGAATCAGGGAACTGGGATGAGGGAATTGGCATTTTGGGATTATCTCTTGACACCCAGGAGGCTGAGTGAACAGATGGTAGCAGTTCTGGCTAGCTGCCCTTGCTCCTTGCTTTTGACCCTGACATCCTCGATCACCAGCAGTGGCAGTCTGAACTTCCACCTTCGCAATCTCCTGGGAGTACATAAAATATGTATTTGGCAGAACCTATTATATTTACAAAACCTTACCTATAAGGGAATCTGGGAACATGGATTATTTATTTATTTATTTACTTATTTTAGAATTCTACGTTATAAAGAGGGTGCAATAAGGTTGTGTTAGCCAACTCACAGTACCCGTTACACAGCCTTGGTTATATGGTAGGAGCTCAAGAAAGGCTAATTCTCTCCCCTTCCTCCATCAAGACTCAAAGTAAGAGCTTAAAGGAAACTTTGCACCTTGATATGGTTGGAGGAATTGTGGCAAAGATAGTACCCCTCCTACTGCATCGGTTTTATTGAGTTTGGAAAATAGGTTGCCGTGGCAGAGACACTCACTGAATAGTCCTTTTGTTCCCCCCGAGTTTCCAAGTCTTCTTGCAGCTCTGTTGGGCCTTGTGATGAATTCTGGCTAATGAAACATAAGCAGAGCTGATGTGTGTGCTTTTGAGCTGAGGCCCTAATAGGCACAAGTGCTCTTGGAACTGCAGCTTTGAAATGGCGGCGTTTCCTTACTCCAGGCGTCCTGAGTGACCTACTGGAGCAGATCCCCACCCCACTCATGTCGGGGGATAGAACATGTTATTCTCATAAACGTTGGTTATATTAGATGACTGAGATTTCAGAACAATCTGACACCACAGTGTAAACCTCTTGTGACCAATATGGTCATCATGGAAATGTCCAGACAACAGAGTCAAGCTGATATTTACTGGAAGATAACAGTAATTCTCATGGAGCTGGGTGTCATTAGTAAATGAAGAATTTTCCCCTCTTTTCCACTTTGTATAGTTTTTTCCCCCACATTATATAGTTTTTAATGTAGAGCCTAAAAGCAACCCTATGGCTTCTTTGTTGGTCGACTTTATCCAAGTGAGTGAGCGTGACCTAGAGGTACCCGATAAAGGACCACTGGGCCTTTTCACACTAAGAACATGTGAAAAGCATGCTGTGTTATTGTGGTTAGAGGTGTTGCTTTGGGAACTGTTGTTATCTGTGGCTAATGCCCTTTCCCTGTGAGTGTAGAGAATACCTTTGTCCGAAAGGAAGTCTCGCCTCTGTTGGTTTCAGCAAAAGTAGATGCCACTAGATTATAACCAGATTCTGCCCCAGCTAAAATGCTAGGATTTGTGTGTTTGTTTCTGGCCTTTCTAGATTATAACTACTTACATTTGAAGTAATGGCCAAGACCACTGATTTTGGATAAATGAAGAAAAGACACGAAAATGCACTATTCTCTTATTTACCCTCACCTCTACCAGTCTCTTATTTTCAGGCAGATTAGCTTCCCCTGCAATAGTTCTCAACCTTTTTTTATTTTTTCAAACCTTTTTTTTAGATTTTATTTATTTGAGAGAGAGAGAGAGATAGCACAAGTTGGGGGAGGGGCAGGCTGAGGGAGAAGGAAACCACTGAGCAGGGAGCCCCAGGCAGAACTAGATCCCAGGACCCTGGCATCATGAACTGAGCCGAAGACAGACACTTAACCGACTGAGCCACCCAGGCGCCCACAACCTTCTTTTTGAATTCTTGTCATTGCAGCGTGGGTATGAAAATCAAAATGATATAATATATGCTGAATTACTTTATAAGGTATGAAGCGGAAGAATGTAAGAGAAAAACGTACCTCGCTAAAGAATTCCACACTTCATTACACCTTCACTGGGACCCAGGAGAAACCCAGGGCTTCCTCAGCTTGAGTCCCCATGTGTCACCCTTTGTACCTCTTGCCATGTGGTGGTTCTGACATCTGCTTGTGTCTTCATTTGACTGACCTCTGATTCTCACTAACTCCATGAGTACAGCCGTCTCATTTGCCCTTGCTTGACATGCTTTCCCCAGCACCCAGCCCAGGCAGTGACTGGCTCAGGACAGGCACTGAATACATAGTCCCTGGACAGAGGTGTGTGCCAAGGAATGGACCGATGAGCGGATGAGGGAAAGAGGACTCAAGGGAGACCCAAGAGATAGGGCAGAGCTTCTCAGCATTCCTGCCATCTGTGTGTTACCACAGACGGGGCCCAACAGACGTTTAGAATTTCTTCCACTGTGATCTCTGTGGGGCCTTGGAAGTTCCCCAAGATACTCCTGGTCTCCAGATGGAAAAATCCTTTACCATGATTGCCTCAGTCACTATATTAAGGCTGCAAAAGCCATAGTGCACCATTTCTGAGAGGAAAACGATCCTACATAGTGCGGCATGGACCTTGACCTCTGTGAGCTTATTTGTAAGAGTTGGGTGGCACTCCTGCTGCAATGAGCTCCAGAGAGCTTCCCGACTTCTGTGTGACCAGTGTTCTGATTGCAGGGGCAGGCCTGAAGCATAGAAATGCCTGTGGAGGGGCACCTAGGTGGCTCAGTTGGTGAAGCGACTGCCTTCGGCTCAGGTCATGGTTCCAGGATCCAGGGATGGAGCCAGATATCGGGCTTCCTGCTCAGCTGGGAGCCTGCTTCTCCCTCTTCCTCTGTCTGCTGCTCCTCCTGCTTGTACTCTCTCTCTCTCTCTCTCTCTCTGTCAAATAAATAAATAAAATCTCAAAGAAAGGAAGAAAACAAAGAAAGGGAAATGCTTGTGAACTCAAGCCCAGAGGGGCTGGTGAGGGGGGGAGGTGGCCTTGGGGGTGGCTTGGGGAAGGTCAGTGTCTGTCCCCTGGGTTTCAGGCGCAGGCCCTGGAGCCCAGCAGTCATAGTGCATCTAGAGTGCCCCAGCTGCAGGCACTTCTGGGACTCTGGCAGATGTGTGCTGCTCCAGACTGTCCAGCTGTCCCCGCGTTGACCCGCGTAGCCCAAGCAGAGAGGATGGCTTACAGCCACAGGAAATCCAAATCCAGCCAGCAGAAGCATTTCCGTCAGCATCCAACCAGGAAAATAGACTACTCTGGGCATTTTATTTTATTTTTATTTTTATTTGGCTTGGGGGGGGGGGCGGTGGGTGCATTTTAAACAGCGAATGGAATGCAGTGAATTGGTTATAATGGTCAAAGATGAGCTGAGAAGCCAGCTTGAGTTTTCCCTCCCTCTCGTCCTCCAGTCTCCCCCAGTGTCCCCCATGTGACACAGAGGCCTCAAGTACGCATCCCCTTGTGATATTAAGCAAAGTCAGGGAAAGTGCAAGGAATGGATTTGAGGACCGACAGGCCCAGGACAGGCCCAGGAAGGCACCTGATGCATCTCGATATTTCTAGTGGTTAGCACACAGGAAGTGCCCAAGAAATATTATACTGAACAGAATGAATGATCACGTGGCTCTCATATTCATGATGTTACGTGTGTGTTACATGACTTAGGTCATTTTATCTCTTTGAGTGTGTTCTTGAACATAAAGGAGTGGCAGTTGGGTTCCCCATCTTCATCCTAACAAATACATGATTCTGATCTTTCGTGTCTTGCCAGAGTTCTGTGTTACCTTCAAGAGCTTCTGTTCCCATTGTACAAGACTCTCCACTTGGTAACTTTGTCACCCTGACCCCCAAGACTGACTCTGAAAGTCCCTCTGGAATGAGCCTTTCATGTCAAATGGCTTTAAAAGGATTTCTTTCTTTGATGGAGTGCAAGAAACCAGTACACTTTATGGCTCTGGTCCCAAGTGTATTGCTCTAGGGCATCACTTTAAAATAGTTAATGATTTATTTATTTGTTCTTTTATTTTTTCAATAGTTAATACAAACATGCAGTTTACTATGCACAAAAGGACATTCAGAGAAAAATAAGTCGCCTTTTAATTCCTCTGCCCATGCCACCTGGTTCTCCTCCCCAGAAGCAACCACTGTTACCAGAGTTCCATGTCAGAATGTTAATTTAAGACAATTACTTCCCTGAAATCTCCAGAAGGCAAATATATTTGTTTCCTCGGCCTGTAATAAGAAATTACTAAAAACTGAAAGTCTTTTTTTTTTTTAAGATTTTATTTATTTATTTGTCAGAGAGAGTGCAGGAGCGAGCACAGGCAGACAGAGTGGCAGGCAGAGGTAGAAGGAGAAGCAGGCTCCCTGCCGAGCAAGGAGCCCGATGTGGGACTTGATCCCAGGACGCTGGGATCATGACCTGAGCCGAAGGCAGCCGCTCAACCAACTGAGCCACCCAGGCATCCCTGAAAGTCTTAAAACAATAGAAATTTATTCTCTCAGAGTTCTGGAGAGATTTCATCTGCTCTTCCCAAAGGATCTAGGGAAGAATCCTTCCTTGCTTCTCACACTTCTGGTGGCTCCCAGCAATCCTTGGCATTCCTTGACTTACAGCTGGTTACAGAACTCCAATCTCTGTATGTCTTTACTAACCTTGTCTTTGTGTGTGTGTATCTTTGTATCCTCTTTTTTTTTCTTTTATTTTTAGAGAGCAAGAGAGAGAGCAAGAGTAAGAGAGAGAGGGAAAACATGCAGGCATGAATGGGGAGGGGGGGCAGAGGGAGAGAGAGAATCTTAAGCAGGCTTCACACCCAGCGTGGAGCCTGACACAGGGCTCAATCTCACAACCCTGAGATCATGACATGAGCCAAAATCAAGAGTCGGGTGCTTAACTCACCGAGCCACCCAGGCACCCTGTATCCTTTTCTTATAAGAATACTAGTCATTGGATTTAGGGCTACCCTAATCCTTGATGACCTCGTTTTAACTAATTCCATCTGTAAGGACCCAATTTCAAGTAAGGGATCGCCTTGAGATCCTAGGTAGATATGAATTTTGGGGGGGGGGCATTATTCAACCCACTACAACAGGTAATGATGCTTTTCAAATTTCCCCAAATTTATATAGTGGCAAGGATGATGGTGGGGGCAGTCAGTGATTAAAAATACAGATTCCTCCTGGGGCTAATAATACATGACATGTTAATAAAAAATTTTAAAAATTAAAAAAAAATATAGATTCCTGGCCCCATCTCAGACCCACAGAATGGGAACCTCCATAGAAAGAGCTTAGAAATCTACAGTTTTAACAGATTTTCTCATTGTGTCTAATCATTAGGTAGCGTATAGAAAAATCCTCTTTTAAAATAATCAAACAAAAGCAAAAAATCCCAAAGCATAAAACTTGATCCAATAGACTTGAGGTCAAATACTGGCTCAGCCAGTATTTACTAGTTAATAACGTTGGGCATTTTATCTAATCCTTTTGGGGCTCAGTCTTCCTGTCTGCAGAATGGCCGTAATAATAATGGTAGGTGCATTGTAGGGTTGATAGAAACAGAAAGGTCACACGTACATGAACTGAAGATGTCGCAGAACTAGCTGCTAGGAGGCAGACCCAGGACTTCTGAGTCTGTGGTCATTGTGCACTTAGCACTAAAACCTGTCTTGCTTTTGACTTCACAGAGGAATTGTACATAGGACTCCTTTAAAGACCTAGTTTCTCTCGAGGAATCTTAAATTTGATTCTATTCACAAGGCCATAATATATGCACACGCACCAGAAAGTACTTAGTGACTAGAACACTGTGTGATTTGACACCGTGGTGACCCTTCTTCTTAAAACCATCTACTTACCTCCCTGCCTGCTAAGCCCTAACAGATTATTTCTCAAGCTACCAGTGGTCCTCAAATCATCAAAGAGGTATTACCTGCTCTGGGCAGTCTTTTCTGGCTCCCTCCCCCCCAGAAAGAATCACTGCTATTGTTATTCTGAGAAATCCCAACCTTTTCTTGGGGGGGGGCTGGCCCTTGCTGTCTATACTGAGACCAAGCAGTAAAGTGACAGGACTGGGCTTTGAGCCCAGCCCTTTCTGACTCCAGAGCTCATGCAGCATAGTATTATGACTGTACCCCTCTCTCTCGCTTCACCCCTCCCGGTGTTATCCTAACCATTCCGTTTGCGATGAGGAAAGGAAAGCCCGTTTCCTCCGCTGAACTGTGACCCTTCCCAGTCATCCATTCCAAAGCACAAACCCTGTTCCATTCGTTGGTGTGTGTTGAAGTCCAGAACAGTGTTTCTGGTAGTGCGATGCCAGACCGGAGGCATCAGCATCAACTGGAAATGTGTTAGAAATACAAATTCTCAGAGGTCTGTGGGTGGGACCCAGTGATCTGTAGTTTGACAGGCCTCACAGGTGATTCTGGTGCACCCTGAAGTCCGAGAACCACTGTAGGATGGACATCCCCTCCTACCTGCTTTCCAGAACACAGCGAGATTCTCAGACGTCTGTGTCCTCTCATAGCCATTGCTGAAACAGCTTGAGAGCATGCATGGCATCACATTCTCATTGCTTGCTTCTCTCTGTGAACTGATTTCTCAGTGCAGGGGTTTGACCTAGGGCAAACGTGACTAGCCAGGACCTTATTCAGGGCCCGACACACAGTAGGTGCTCAAGGCACGTCCGCCAATAGCATGCGAGCATTCACACGTACAGAGAAGCTAGACCTGTACTTTCAGGAACACGATACATTCTTAGGATCTGGAAGGAACCTTCGAGAACAGTTTATATCAGAGTAAACTGAAGCTCAGTGGAGAAGGTTCCCAGGTTGACAGTGACTTAGTGGAAAAATGAAACACGAACGAGGTCTCACTATCTTCCATCTCCTTGGGACTCAAAGCATGCTACAGAGACAACCAGCAGCAAAGCATCCCATGAGGACTTGTGAGAAACACTGACTCTCGGGCCCCACTCCAGGCCTGTTGAACCACAAGCTGCATTTTAATATAATCCGTCTCATTACAGTTTTGAGAGGCACTTTCATTTTGACTCGATCACTGGGCTCTCCCCAAACTAATCTCTCCTCCTTTAGTTGAATGTCCTTTTTACTGGTTTGTTTTCCAGAGCTGAAATTTAATTTCCTAGCGAATCCACAGGTGTGAGGAATTTATTAAGGAAGGGACGGTGATGGGAAAATTAAATTCACTCAGTGCCTTGGAAATAAAGCTTTAACAAATGATCAGGAAAAGTTCCTTCAGTGCAGATGGGATAACTGATTTCTTGTGTAGAATAGCACCCACCCTGGCTGAGATCCAGGCAAAATGTCAGCTGCTCCAACTCCTGAAAGGTCAACATATTGCTTCGAATGACTTTTATGAAATGTTCATCTCAAAATTGGAAGCACTGTGGAGATGGGTATATGTAATCCAGCTCCTCGATGTCCTCAACCTTGTACCTTACCCCAGCCTGTTTTGTTCCCTTAGATCCTCAGGGGAGGGAGGGACATTTACGGCTTTATTTCCTCCTGTCTGAAGTAGAGCCAGCTTTCTATCCTGGTTACAGGAGCAGAACAGTAGCATGAACTAGAGAAGTCAACAGCTCATCAGCATAAAGCCTTTCCCTCTAGAGTTTCAACTTCTGCCCCTAAGTTTAAGCCTAAGGGCTGCTTAAAATTAGCAAAATCCTGTGACTCGAGTTTCTTATTCCCTCCAGCTGTCTTTTATGCATAATTAGCGATGGTGTTGACAGGTGCCATTCAGAAAGAGAGAATGCTAAAAGCATGGATAATATACAAGCCCTATAATTGGTTCCTTCCAAAGTTGTTTGCTGTATCTAGAAACTGAGGCCAGGGAGGCAGAGCCCGTTTTGGGTGGGTTCATCTTTATAAACACAGTAGCTACCTAATAAATGCCTTTGAACTGACATGAAGTGAAGACAGTCTAATCTGTCCCTTCATACATCAGTGATGGTGAATGTCATAATGCCTTCATTATGAAGACTATCATGCTGAAAGGACTTTATCTTAAAGACTTATATTATTGGGCAAGGTACAAGACTTCCACTCTGAGCAAGACAGAGTAACAGGAAGTTGATTTATCCTCCCTCCTACCTGAAACATCCAAAACACAGCTGAAATGTGTGCTTGAGACCCTGGATTTCAGGTAGTGGTTCCTGAGGAACGGGAAACAAGACAGTCCCTGAGATTGCCCTAGCTTTCTGCCTTGAGAGTTTTCAGGCAATGGCACAGGCACAGAGCACCCCAGTGGAGCTTAAAAAGCCCCCTAAGTTGCAAAAGAGGGAGGAAAGAGTCCAGGAAGATCAGCACAGCGAGCCCCCACAAGACAGGTAGTAGAGAGGAAAGAGCTGCGAAGAGAGGATTCTGGAGATTTAAAGAGGATCCCCTCAAGGTGAGTGGAGTACTGCTGGGCAGACATGTGAGCAAACTTCGAGAGACCGAGGGAAAAACTACCCCCAAAGGATTAGAGGTAACATTGCTCAGCACTCATCTAAGGCCGAGAATAACCTTTCCTGAGGCGGGACTGGAAGATGTCAGGATTCACAGGAGTACACAGAGTACAGAATGCAGAGAGGGACAGAATTCATCTTGGGTGGAACACCACCCCGGTTCTGCTTAACAAGCCTTGCAAACAACACCTGAAAAGATCAAATGGTTTCCAAGTAACTTAACTGTGTCCTGGAAAAACAAACAAACAAACACAAAACTCTCAAGAATATTTTTAGGACTATAAACAAATCCAGCACTCAACAAGGTAAGATTCGTAATGTCTGGCATCTACTAAAACATGAACAGGCATGCGATGAAGTAGGAAAAATATGTTTCCTGATGAAGAGGAGAACCAGTCCATTGAAACTGACCAAGAAATGACCCAGATATTAGGATTAGCCAACAAGGACATTAAAACAGTTCATGTAATGTATTCCATGCCTTCAAAAAGCTAGCCAAAGACTTGAAAGATACAAAAAAGATCCAAGTCAAGCTCCTGGAGATGAAACTACATTGTATGAAATGAAAAACACATTGGATGATATTAATAACAGAAGAGACCCAGTAACAGAAACTGTCCATAGTGAAACACAGAAGATAATTTTTTTTTTGTTAAAGATTTTATTTACTTTTTTGACAGATCACAAGTAGGCAGAGAGGCAGGCAAAGAGAGGAAGGGAAGCAGGCTCCCCACTGAGCAGACAGCCCGATGTGGGGCTCGATCACAGGATGCTGGGATCATGACCTGAGCCGAAGGCAGAGGCTTTAACCCACTGAGCCACACAGGTGCCCCTAGAAGATAATTTTTTAAAGACATGCACAGAGGGGCACTTGGGTGGCTTAGTTGTTAAGCATCTGCCTACATCTCAGGTCATGATCTCAGGCTCAGCAAGAAACCTTCTCCTTCTCCCACTCCCCCTGCTTGTGTTCCTGCTCTCGGTCTCTCTCTCTGTCAAATAAATAAATAATCTTTAAAAAAATACATAAAGACATGAATAGAGAATCAGTGAGCTATGGTACAAATTCAAGCAGCCTAATATACCTATGGTTGTCTCCTCAAAGTGGGCAGAGGAAGAAAAACTTTCAAAGAAAAACTGATAACTGGCTGGTAATTGTCCCAATTTGATAAAAACTACAAACCCACAAATCCACAGAAGCTCAATAAACTCTATACACAAGAAACATGGAGAAAGTGACACCATGGCACGTTATTATCAACACCAGTGATGAAAAGCTTAAAAGCTGCTAAAGAAAAAAGACACAGTACATAAAAAGGAACAAAGAAAGGGCAACTTCTCTAGATGAATGTTTGTGTCCCCGCCCCTAATTCCCTGTTGGAATCTAATCCTCAGTGTGATGGTGTTAGGAGGTGGGACCTCAGGGAGGTGTTCAGATCGTGAGGGTGGAGCCCTCATGATGGGGTTACTGCCCTTTCAAAGAGATCCTAGAAACTCCTGGTCCCTTCTACCATGTCTTCTCACCAGACATGGAATCTGTAGGATCCTTGACCTTGGACCACCCAGTATGCAGAACTGTGAGCAATAAATTTGTGTTTATAAGACACCCAGTCCATGGTATCCTGTGATAGCAGCCTGAGTCAACCAAGACAGCAACTTACTTCTCTTGAGAAGTAATGCAAATGAGAAAGTCAAGCAAGATCTTTCCATGTACTGAAAGAAAAAAAAACAAAACAACTGTCAAGATAGAATTCTATATCTAGTGAAAATACCTTTCTGAAATTAAGGTAAAATAAATATTTCTCCTGACATACAAAAGCTGAAAGAACTGGTTACCTGCAGGCGTATACAGCAGGAGCTAAAGAAAATGATGGCAAATAGAAATATGGGCCTACAGAAAAGAATGACTCTGTCTCATTAAGAAAACAGCTCTCCCCTCATTGATCTGTGGGGGTATAGCCACAGTCATCAAAATCACTACAAGTTTTTCTACAGAAATTGGAAAATGGATTAAAAAATTCATATGGAAATGCAAATAGAATATGCATATAGAAATAGCCAAACAGCTTTGAAGAAAACAAAGTTGGACAATTCACACCATATCATTCAAGAGTTTTTATAAAGTTTACAGTAATCAAAAAAGTGTGATACTGACGTCGAATACATAATTGGTTGACAGAATATAATATGGAGTCCAGGAAAAGATTCCTGTATAGGTGCACAACTGGTTTTTCAAGAGAAGTACAGAGGCAATTCAGTAGAGGAAGAATAGTCTTTTTTGTGAGTGGTGTGGTAAAAATGGGGTATTTAGATGCCCCCCCAAAAAAACTTCCAATCCCTGCCTTATACCCTATACAGAAACTAGTTTAAATGTGTAATCAATTTAAATGTAAAACCTAAAACTATAAAAACTTCTAGAAGAAGACATAAGAGAAAGCTTTTGTGGATTTGGATCAGTCAAAGTTCTATATATGTCACCTAAATCACAATCCATAAAGAAATGTTGATAAATTAGATTTCATGAAAATCAAAACTTATTCTTAAGAGAATGAAAACAAGCCACAGCCTGGGAGAAAATATTTTTAACCACAGAAGATAGCTGGATAGGAAACAAGCACAAGAAAAGATATGCATCATCAGTCATTACAGATACGCAAAGTAAAACCACAGTGTGATACTGTGACACAGTTTAATTTGGCTAAAATTAAAAACACTGATCACATCAAGTGTTGACAAGGATGTGGAAGAGTCAGAACCTCCATCCACTACTGAATGGGAGTGAAAAATTGTACAACCACTTCCTTAAAAAAGATTGTACTAGTCATTTGAGAGAGAAAGAGTGAAAGCATGAGGGGGGAGGTGCAGAGGAAGAGGCAAAGAAGGACTCTCAAGCAGACTCTAGCTGAGCCTGGAGCCCACCATGACGCTGGATCCCATGACCTTAGCTGAAATCAAGGGCCCACCACCTAACTGACTGAGCCATCCAGGCATCCTTTTACAACCACTTTGATACACAGTTGTGTAATTCCTTAAAATGTTAAACACACACCTACCTACAGCATGAATCAGCGATTCTAGTCCTAGCTGTTTACCCAAGAGAACTGAAAGCATGTATCCATAAAAAACCACAGATGTTCCCAGCACCATTATTTGTAATAACCCAAAACTAGGAAGAACCCACATGTCTATCCAGAAGTGCAGGGAGAAATCAACAGGGGTGTATCGTACATTGGTTACTACTTGGTCACAAAAGAGAATGAACTCCTGATACGTGCTACAACCTGTATGAATCTCAAAATAATTATACTGTGTAGGAAAAAGGAATATACACTAAATGATTCCTTTAATAATTGAAATTCTAGATCATGTAAACTAAGCTGTAAAAGAAATGGAGGGAAGCAGAGTCATCATGGCGGGTGTACATGTGTCTAAACCTACTGCTACTGAAAGTACATTTCATTGTATGTCAGATCTCAGCAACAGTGTTAAAAAATATCAGTGCAATTGTAGAAATAGTTTTCCAGAAAAACTGGGCTATTTGCTATTCTTAAACACTCTTAGCATCTCAGTCCCTGGTCATGGGTGGTCTCCACAAACCGGAATGCTCCCCCCCTTCCTTCTCCACCTGTCAAAATCCTCTTATTCCAGAGCCCCATCTCAAATGCCTTTCTCTTCCTGAGCTATTTCCTGATCCTTACTCTCCAACATGCCTCCCTTGGATACTGTGTGTTTCTTTAATGGCACACCTGTTGTGCCCTGTATTATAATTATTTTGGTACCATCCCCCTCACTAGGCTATAAATGGCTTGGATTCCATCCAACTTACCTTTGTATCCCACTGCCTCCTCCCATGCCTCGCAGACTCCTGCATCCATGCCTGGGTATTTCTGAATTCAATATTTGGAAGAAACATTTTCCCAAAGATACAAAGATAAAATTAAGTATTAATTAATTCAGTCTTTGTATTAAGTATATCAAAGTATTTGTAAATCAGACGATCACAATAGAATAGAATAGAATGCTCTTCTTACTCTGCTGTAGTTTAACCTTTAATATCTAAAGTGGTCTTTCCTTTACATTCCTACTGCTGCCACCCCCTTCCTTGCAGAGATGTCCTAGCAAGTCTCCATGCCTCCAGTCTCTGTTCTCTCCAATCCCATCTTCCCATCATGATCTCACGAAAATACAGCTTGATCACGTCACTTGCTTCAATGAACTTCTGTCAGTGTGTCCTCTCTGGACTCACCCGTTTGTGTTCCCACTTCCTTGCCTACCTCTCCCCTAAATTTTGTCTGAGCCATTAAAGTACTATACACAGGGGCGCCTGGGTGGCTCAGTGGGTTAAAGCCTCTGCCTTCGGCTCAGGTCATGATCCCAGGGTCCTGGGATCGAGTCCCACATCAGGCTCTCTGCTCAGCGGGGAGCCTGCTTCTCCTTCTCTCTCTCTCTGCCTGCCTCTCTCCCTACTTGTGATCTCTCTGTCAAATAAATAAAGAAAATCTTTAAAAAAAATACTATACACAGTTTCCATAATGTACAATGCAATTTTCCCCTTCTGTCCTTTGCTCAGGCTGCCCCTCTCCCTGGGATACTCCCCTTGGCTACTCCTTCTTTTTGATTTAGCCAAATTATCCCTTCCTCTTAAAGGAAAGAAAAATAGAACAAGATAAAAACAGAGGAGGCAGACCATAAGAAACTCCTAACTCTAGACAACAAACTGAGAGTTGTTGGAGGGGAGGTGGGTGGGGGCTGGGGTAACTGGGTGGTGGGCGTTAAGGAGGGCACTTGATGTAACTAGCACTGGGTGTTGTATGCAATTGATCAATCACTAATTTCTACCCCAAAACTAATAATACACTATATGATAACTAAATTGAATTTAAATAAAAAATGTTTAAAATAATTAAGTTTTAGGACCATCACTGTTCCAGGGGTTGTATTTGTTAGAACTCAGCCCACTCCTGTTTGTAGGTGAAGAAACTAGGATGCAGAGAGGTTGAGGTCTTCACTCAAGGATGCTTAGCTCATAGGCAGTGCACAGACCAAGGCCAACTGACTCCATTAATGATGTTCTAACCACTGTCGCACGTGGCCTCTCCTGAAAGCTGATCACTGGGTTCTCGTCTGCTAGCACAGCCCTTCCGCCCCATGAACAATAAGCTCCTTGAAGGCCATGGCTACATTGTTGGACTCAGTGTCCCTAGCACCTAGCAGACTGCCCGGCCAAGAGTAAGCGTTCAATAAATATTTTTGAATGAGTGATTCAGATGTGATTAAGGTTATCAGTACTTACCCCATGTAAGTATCTGGTTTCTTTTAGGTTTTTTTTTTTTTTTTTTGAGGGGATATATTGAAATCTTTAAATAAATATACATATATTAGATCAGTCCAGGCTAATTGATAAGCCGCCCTCATGTAAATTGCCTAGGGGTACAAATCTGAAAATAGAAAGTTCAATCAGTTGACTTGCACATCTGGAGGGAACACATACTTGGAATGATATAGACAGATGCAGGCATCTGAGCAGCCCAGCAGCTCATCTGTTCCAGGTAGCAACTACAGAATCAGGGCACTCTCCTCTCCCCTCCATTGTGCGCTCCCCCTTTCTTCCTCCCCATGCACCTCTATGTCAAGAAGTAGAAGCTTTAAGTAAATTTCCTTCATGGGTAACAACTTTTCTGTTCTACCGTTTTAACACATACTTTCTTTAAGGGGAAAAAAAAAACTAATAAAGTCAAAACAAAATTAAACAAACCTAACCCACAGCTTTGCTCCTTCACAGAGAGACTGACTCTCTTCCCAACTTGTTAGGCACCGTGGCATTTACTGTAAGAATGAAGAAGATTGAATTTCATGTAGTGTGACCTTTTGAAACTTGGGATGATCATTAGCATTATTCTGATTTTCACCCTCTCTTGCAACCAGTACAGAATTGCATGACAACTTAAAACTTGTCTAGATAGTTCAGATACAGATTTTTTTTAAACATAGCAATTTTGTGGGCAGCTGATTTGTTTGTGCTTGTTTAAATCCTTCAAGTAATGAAATGATTATTGCTATCTACAAAAGAGGTGAACATGTCTTTGAGCAAAGACTTCGCAGAGAAAATAATTATAAAGCTGTCATTTCTATAAATACTTTGACAGTGAAATATCTACAAAGTATTACAGTGACTGTTTCAAATGCAGAAAGAGGTATTGGCCCCACATCAGGACCAGCCCTCTGGACGACTGTAAAGAAAGGTAAGGTGGTCTCCAGCGTGCGAGCTCTCTGTGCCCATCCTCTGAACTTGAATAAACATCATTGTTAGGAATTCTGGATTCCAGGTTCAGTAATTCTACTACCTGCAGGTGTGACCACGGATAAATAAATCACTCCTCCTCTTGGAGTTTTTCACCTTTGAAATTAGTGGTTGGGTTAAATGACCTCTAAATTCCTCCTGGATTGCTAATTCCATCTTTGATCATTCGTTCATTCATCCATTTAACTGGCTTATTTTGGTTTCTGCTTCTCCTCTTCCTCTAGTGCTCCCTTGCTAACTAAAATTGCCCGTGGTCTTTTCCATTTTTCCGAACCCCAGTTCTGTGGCTATTCTAGTCCCTTCGTGTGGTGTAGATCCTATTCAGATCCTTCTCATTTCATCCAACTTTACCGTTCTCATGGGGCCCTCTTCTCTGCTGAGCAGTGGCTACTAAGAATCCTTGTGGAAAGATAGTAATGGCTTCCTGGCCTTCTGCCAGTGACATCTTTCTCTGTATAGGGGCACTGGAGATACAGTGCTTTTGCCCTTATCCCATTTTCTTCTCCTCCCCCCTTAAATAGAAAGACTTAGTAGAAATTACAACAGAACAGATGAGCAATATTTTGGCTTTGGTGAAGTACTGTTACTAGGTATAAGCAGCTGTGGACGTCATGGTGGTGAATTACTGCTTAGTTTATTAAGAACTGAATAAAAGATTGTTGCTAAAACAGATACAAATTATTCTCTCATGGTAAGAATTTTTCATGTTATTTGAAAACTTAAAGTGTGTGCTTGTCCAAAGACTGCCAGACTAGAATCTCAGGAGCCACAGAAACCATATCTGTGTTCAGTTCCCTTCCCCTCGTGTGCCTCCTTCCACCGGCTAGGGGCTAGGCACTCAAAATAATTGATTAACGGATGACAAGCCGTCTTGTAATTTTGTCCACGCATCCCACAGAAATGAGTTAAAGGGCATCCACTCCTGTTCTTACCTCTCAGATAGAAGTATTCCTTGTTGCGTTAATTTTGTGTCATCTTTTGACCCTGATTTACACAGTTGCAAGTCTGTCTGCTTTTACATCCAACCTGGATAAGGCTGGCAAGATCACAAATCGATTACTTTAGCCCAAGAAAATTACTTATGACAAATTGTGTGATAAACAAGGTAATACGAAATTAACTAAATGCTGCAGAATTGACTGTTGCACATCATCTGTGGAAACTACCCTTCTGGGACATTAAAACATGTTTGACTTTACTTATTTAACTATAGTAAATAAATCTTGTGATTTAAAACTGAAGCACTTTGTACCATAGAATTAAATTGCATTATTCAAGACTGAAAGGGTTAACGAGTAGTAAGGCAGAAACACAATGTAAAGGGAGGTGGTTACAGAACCTTAAAAAGAAATTAGAAAGGGAGGGGCGCCTGGGTGGCTCAGTGGGTTAAAGTCTCTGCCTTCAGCTCAGGTCATGATCCCAGAGTCCCTGGATCATTGAGCTCTGTGCTCGGTGGGGAGCCTGCTTCCCTCTCTCTCTCTCTCTGCCTGCCTCTCTGCTTGCTTGTGATCTCTGTCTGTCAAATAAATAAATAAATAAATCTTAAAAAAAAAAAAAAAGTTAGAAAAGGGAGCCACCATTGAGTCTGGACAAACTTTTAGTAATAGAGCTCTCCATTCACTTAGCCCAAGAGAAACTTATGGATTAAAAAATTAATAAATAGGGGCGCCTGGGTGGCTCAGTGGGTTAAGCCTCTGCCTTCGGCTCAGGTCATGATCTCAGGGTCCTGAGATCAAGTCCCGCATCGGGCTCTCTGCTTGGCAGGGAGCCTGCTTCCTCCTTTCTCTCTCTGCCTGCCTCTCTGCCTGCTTGTGATCTCTCTCTGTCAAAAAAATAAAATAAAATAAAAATTAAAAAAAAATTAATAAATAAAAATAGAGAGAGAGAAAGAAAGAAAGAAATTTATTAATTTATGGGTTATGCCCCTCTGTGTGTCAGGCAACAGGGGGATATTAACATAATACATATCATACCTTCAGAGAATTTACGGTTTGGAGGGAGAGATTAACTCTAAAGGGATAAGCCTTGAAAAAGAAACTATTGGATGATGGAAAGCCACGACTCTCTCCAAGCTTGGGGTAATGGGGAGCTACATGTGAGAGCTACATTTCAAAACACTTTCTGGAAATATTAACTAGACAACATGAGTGCTGCCAGTCCCCACTCCCATGTCCATGGCAGATGTCAGTATATGATGATGCTCCTTTTTCTTGTTGAGTCTAGAATGAGACCTCAGGCTCTTCTTAATATCATTTCAGACAACTGTTACCATTTGATGAAAGCTGGCCTACAAAGTAAACCTTACATCCCATCCTAGACAAGCGCTTACCCTAGCTCCGCTGCAAAAACTTGCTAATTTACAGTTTGGCCATCTCTTTTGAAAGGGAGATACCACCAGTGTAATACTGTTAAAACTTGGAGACTGAGAGGATCCTGGGAGAAGAGGGCAGGAGACATCGAGAACGATTGGGTCATCCAACCTGGATTATTGGGGAGATGTTGACTCCATGAAAATAAAATAACCATAGAAGAGACAGACTCTTGGGGCACAGCGGGTCTATGTATACATGACAAGTTTGAGGTTATTACAAGATACCTAAGTGAAGATGGAGAAATTTACCCAAACTCATGTTTCTTGCCCAATCCGAACCATTTTCAGTTTCTTATCTTATTAACAGACACTGTCCTTCATTCAGCTAAGCTGGAAAACTCCTTGACACTTCCCTCTTCCCCATCCCTCAGAGCTAATCCATCATGAAGACTATCAGTTTTATTTTCTATGCACTTTCTAATCCCTGTGCTTTATACCACTTCTACCACTAGATATGGCGCAAGACATACTTAACACTAAAAACTGTTCGTTATTTACTTGAAATTCACGTTTAAGTGGGCATCCTATATTTTTATATGCTAACTCCGGCCCCAAATCATATGATTCGAAAGAAGCAAAAATAGATCAGACTGCAAATGCTTTGCTCTGGACCGGACTCTGGGATGGACTGTCTATGCTGTCAGTGTAGGATATTAAGAATCTAGAGACGAATATAAATTTACTTGACCTGCATAGCACATTGCATATTTAAATGGCTTTAAAAAAATCAGTTGAGCAAGGTCAAATCACAGAATAATCTGTGAGGTACACATGAAGTCAATAGTGGAAAAACAGAATGTTTCTGTAGTTTGACATTAGCTGACTCGTCTCCTAAAACTTCGATAATGATATCATTCCCCTAGGAAAATCGAAGTGCTGAAATTCTTCACACATTTTGTAAATTGATGTGTTGCCGAAAAACTGAAAGCTACCCAACATGAGAGATACCATCAGGTTCCCTCAGAGCCTAGCAGAATACTACATCATGCATGACCTGTTTTTGAAATGGGATTTTGTGAAGAATAGCAGAACACCTTTTCTGGCTCCTTTTCTATTCACTGCTCACACTTGACATATTCCTTAGGTGATCTCAGTAGCTCCCATCATGGCAACAAGATTCCGAAGTCTGCATTCTTAGCAGGGGATTGTAGTTTCAGGCAATAGAATCAACTCTGGCTGAGGATATGAGAGTGGTCACCTATTTCCCAAAGGGTTCAGAGAGGCAGGCTAAGCTCAACACCCATTCTCACTGTGAATGCTGTTCTAGAAGAAATACACTGTTGCTGCCATCTAACAACCATGCCACAGGTCAGGCAGCTGCCTTAGCTTGCGCCAGTAACAGCTCCAGACTGGCCAAGATCTGCCGCTGCTGCCAGTTAGAGCTGGATGCCTTGGCCGCCATACTTGCCGAAAGATGGCTCCCATACACAACCACTTTCTCGTGGTGCCTCCTTGCCATTTTGAGGGAGGGGCTCTGAGCCCCACCAGCAAGAAAGCGGGGAACTCGAATTCTGGCTTCTAGCATGGGGAAGCACAACTCATAATTTGAAAACTTTCCAAATACACAGGAAGGATGCCTGAAAGATACTGAGCAGCAACCAAGAGGAAAAAGGTTCTCCACTCTCGTAAGCAACAAACCACGTTCTGCAGACACCCTGCTCAGTGGAGCTAATGATTAAGACACAGGCTGTGTAGTCACGTGCTGGGGATTCAGTTGCAGCTTTGCCTCTTACTTACGGGAAGATTGAACAAGTTAGCCCCCCTGCGGGGCCATCTCCTCATCTGTAAAGTCGACACACTAATACCATTCACCTCACAGGCTGCTGGGGAGGGACAAAATGAGGAAAGTGAACATCTTTGGTGGTGGAGTTTTCACCCCCACAGGACAGGTTCTCCTCCTCATTATGAATATTGTAAATATAGATCTCTTTCTCTTGAAGTCTTTTTAGTTAACAACCAATCTGAGTATTTAAGAAAAGATTCTAAATTTTTTCTAACTTTTTCTGTAGTGTTTTCTTGTTCACCTAAAGATATCTTTCCTAGTGACAAAGGTATGCCAACATTCCCTTTCTTAAACTTTTTCCCTCACATCTGTCTGATTATAGTGCAAAAAAATTTCGAAATGGCAGGAAAAGCCGAAAGATGGAAATAAAAATACCTCAAAATTCAACTGTCTAGAGATAGCCAGTATTCGTGGTGTGCCATTTCTTTGTCTGCGAGGAAATCTTTTGTATCAGCCTTGGGAATCACAGATTCATGGAACTGGGAGCAGCCATAATGACCAGGAACCCCGTGGTTTGACTTCCCCTCCATTCCCAATGGTGGCAGCAAGCCCGCAGGCCTTCTCCTCCGGACTACCTTCATCTGTGTTTTCTCCGGCCTCCCACTGGAGGGGAAAGGTCACGTGAAACCTTTGTTGCCAGGCTGCAGGTTTTACTCCTCAACTTTGTGTTGGGAGGCTTCAAGTTTTATGTGGCAGCCTCATGTTTCTGAACAGGGGAGCAGAGCATTCTGGGAAATATTATTTGTCTCAGCGGGAGCCTTTAAAAGAGTAAGAGGGTAAGAAAATTACTCTTTTATTGCGAGGTTTGCCAAATGATCTCTGAGAAGCTGTGATATCATCCACAGGCTGTGCCAAGCTGGATCGAAACTGCTCATCTTGGCAGACATCTCGAGTGAGCGTGTAATTCCTCGGGGCTGGTATGGGCCTTTATCAGAAATAGCTCCATAGGCAGTATTTACATAACTGTGGTGGAGTGTGAGAATAAACACAGCTGTGGCATTGCCCTAAATATTTCTATTCAGCAGGGAATTAAAAGAACTTTATCGCTGAACTACAGATAAATAACAATTCATCAAGCAGTGGTCATTTCAACTGGGGGACAAAATAGGAGTCATAAAAGACTGTCCCGCTGGAAATAGCTCCAATCAACTGTCCTGACTTTATTGCTCCTTGAGGTGCTCCCTCCCTCCTCTTTCCGGTTCCAGCAATGTAGGACTCATCAGCTCGAAAGGAGCTTGTCTATATTTCTTTTCTTTTTTTTTTAAAATGCCAAGAGAGAAGTAGAAGGCACTCTGATTTACTGAGCAAGGGTTACTATGTCCCTCGTTTCAGGGGGGTTTCCTTTTTCTTTCTGGTTGTAGAATTGAATGTTGGTGGGGGTTAGGGTATTTTTTTGGTGGTTTTTTTGTTTGTTTGTTTGTTTTGGGTTGTTGTTTTTTTTTGCCAAGGAGAAGACTGTTTAACTCCCATGTGCCACTGAAGTGGAAGCACGATTGCCATAGCCCTAAGTGATCTGCGCCTTACGAGTTACTTTCAACATCTCTGTATTTCACGCATTGACACAGTTCCCATTCAGCTATGCGCAAAAAGATCGTTACACGGTGCATTAGTTTTCTAAGACCACCATGACAAAGTGGGCACAAAATGGGAAGCTTAAGACAACAGAAATGTACTGTCTCTCAGTTTTGGAGGCCGGACGTGTTAAATCAAGTTGTTGGCAGGGCTGTTCCCTCCAGAAGCCTTGAGGGAGAAACCATCCCATGCCTCTGTCCTAGCTTCCAGTACTTGCCGATCTTTGGCAATTGTTGACTGTGGACGCATCACTCCAGGTTCTATGCCCACCTTCACATTGCCTTCTTCTCTGTATCTCCACGTCTTTTCTGTTTCTTACAATGACACGTCCTTGGATTTAGGATCTACTCTAATTCAGTGGGTAGATGAATGAGAAAAGAATCTCATCAGCATCCTTGTTTTAATTACTTCGCAAAGATTCTGTTTCCAAACCAGTCACACTCTGAGGTTCTGGGCAGACATGAGTTTGGAATGACGCTATTCATCCCGCTATACATACGGTGAGCTCCTTGGGGCTAGGGACACCCAGCACATGCTATAAACACCGCGAGTTCTCTTGAAAACTCACATATAGGCACAACATATCTTTGTGTACATGTATTAAGAAATCACCGCATGTTTCCAACTCCATTTTGTAACTCAAGGGATTTACTTGGATTTTGTTTCAATGTGCATGCCTTGTCTCTTTATTAATGGTGTAGCTAGGAAAGGACTAACTTGCTCATATGGGCTGACAGTTAAAAAGCATTGTCTTCACTAATATAGTGCCTTTTCCCAGCTACTGAGCCAACAGAAGAGCCTTAAAATGCTGAAAGCATACATGGCACCTGCTAATGTCAGGATTTACAAGTCGCAAAGCACTTTCACAATTATTGTCTCATTTGATGCTCTAGTAGCCCCGTGAAGGTTTTATTATTATCACTTCCGTTATTATCGTCATTATCACTTCATCATCATTATCATCATCACCATCCCACCCCTGTTGTACAGGGGATGAAGAAACTCAAGGCTCATAGAAATTATGTGACCTATTTGTGGTCAGTGAGTCAGGACTCATACTTGTATTTGGCAACCCAATTCAAATAGGTTTATGCAAAAAGGAGAAGGGGAACATAGGAGAAAAGTACAAGGATATTCTGTGTGTCAGGTATGGCTGGATCCAGGCCTCTCAGCTTTGTTTTCCTCAGTGTTGGCTTCATCTGCAGGCAGACCCTCTCCTTTTGATGACAAGATGGCCTTCAGTAGATCCATGATTTTCTCTGACCCCTCAGTAGATGTGATAAGGAAAAAACACCTCCTTGGCAGTTACTCCTTCAGAAATCCTGGGCCAGATCTCCATGAGGCAAATTAGATCAGACCTACAACACTCAAACCATTGAGCCCCCAAACCACTGAGGCTGAGAATGGGGGTAAAGCCTGTTGCCAGAAAGGGAAATGGAAACTGGGTAGATAGAATCACAGATGTGATTGTGTCACTCACAAGTGACAGAGCTTGGATTTGAGACAAGGTTGTTTTAACTTACAGCCCGTTCCTCCTGTTCTTTCTCCTCCTCTGCCATTCCAATATAGTGAATACACAATGGATACAGGGAACAAAATTCAGAAGACAGAATGTGAGACAGCAAAGTCTCCTTTCTAATCTTGTCCTCTTTTCACCCAATTTCCCTCCTCATTGAACCCACCTGGATACATTTCCCAGCACAGTGTCCACATTTACAAGCATTTATAAAAATCAGTTTGACATCAGTGATAGGACACTACTCTCACTGTTCTGCCCCGTGCTTTTTTTTTTTAAGATTTTATTTTACTTATTATTATTTTTTTAAGAGAGGTGGGGTGGAGGGAAGGGGGTAGAGAACATCTTAAGCAAACTCCGAACCCAATACACAGCCCCATGTGGAGCTCTCAATCTCACAATTCAGAGATCATGTCTTGAGCTAAAACCAAGAGTTGGTCTGCCTGTCTGACTGAGCCCCCCAGGCACCCCTGCCCTGTGCTTTTTTTACTTCCATTGTCTCATGCATTTGGGGTCCCCGGACTTTAATGACTTCAGCTACCCAGCCACAGTAGCATTTCTACCCTAGGGCCTTTCTTACTTTCCCTTGTTTCCTCTCCACACTCCTCACCTCCTCTATTTCTACTTCATTTCTTCATCTTTATCTCCTTCCATACATTTACAAATGGATGAAGTACTTACAAAATGGGTTACATGAAATATATGAAAATGGTCCTTTTTTATATGTTATCAGCAAAATATTTCAGAAAGGTAAAACAATTCCCCATCTCCTTTCACCCTTGTGGTTGCTGGTTAGTTCAACTATTGAGAAAACAAAGGGGCCTTCGCAGATTCTTATAGCTCCAGTTTTGGCCCCAATTCCTATCAACATCCTGAACGTGGGTCTCATGGGGCTCTTAGGTAGAACAGAGGTAAAGGGGATAACAGGGGGTTGATTCTCAGGTTTACCCCAAATCATCCAAGATCTTGCAGAAGACTCATGCCTCTCCCCAAAGTTATCCTTCCTTTTCCATTCCAGGATGTTAGAAATAGTCTCTGTTTACATTTTTGTTTTTCCTGCATCTGGATTTTCCTTCAAGTCCACATTGGACTTGGGGAAAGAGTTGAACCGAAGCCCACCCTGGAGGATTCTCCCCGCCATGTGGGGCCCCTCTCATTGTGTTGCACACATTTGGGAAGACTATCCATTACAAACCAGAACCGATCAAGACAGACTTGGCATTGTGACCGCTCGTGTACATGTTATCTCATTTGGTCTCTCCAAAAATCTTTTTTTTTTTTTTAAGATTTTATTTATTTATTTGACAGACAGATCACAAGCAGGAAGAGGAGAGGAAGGGAAGCAGGCTCCCTGCTGAGCAGAGAGCCCGATGTAGGGCTCGATCCCAGGACCCTGGGATCATGACCTGAACCTAAGGCAGAGACTTTAACCCACTGAGCCATTTTACAGATAAGGAAAATTGAAGCTTAGGGAGGTTAAGTGACTTGCGTGATGCCTCACAAGCCAACAAATTTTAGAGCCAGCCTGACCCCAAACTCCACGTGCTTCACAGCTTCCATCTGGCCCGTGTGCTTTAAATTGGTGAGAAAGTAGGCTGGTGAAGAAAGAAGGACGACCCTGACTGCCCAGGAATGGAATTATGGACTTTCTTTCTCTCGCTCTTCATGCTCTAAAACGTGCATTACACAGGATCACATTTTGGTAAAGGGAGCTTCAGTGACAAATTAGGACAAAGTGTGTGTATTTGAGACCAGGTCATAAAAAGAATAGCAACTCTTTCTTGCTCTCCGGAGGAAACCAGCTACTATGTCATGAAGAAATTCAGTGACCTCTGGAAAAGCCCACGTTGCGGGGAACTGAGGCCTCCCCCCCAACAGCCAGATGAGTGCACCATCTAAGAAGTGGAGCCCCAGGCAAGCCTTCAGATGCCCGATGCTGCGGCTGGCACCCTGCCTGCAAACTCACAAGAGCCCTTGAACCAGAACCACCCAACTGAGCCACTCTCCAACTCACACGCCACAGAAACTGTGAAATAATAAACATTTTGCAGCCATCAGCCACTAAATTCAGGAGGAGGTTGTTACTCAGCAGTGGATAACTGATACACTGCCTGCCCAGAAGCCTTCTGGTAACAGTCAGCTATAGGCACAGCTTTACAGGGGACTTGGACTTGGGCTCAGAGAGGTCTGCCATGGTCCTTAACCAATATAATTTATGGAACATTAATTTTTTTTATTTTAAAGATTTTATTTATTTATTTGAGAGAGAGAGAGAGAACAAGCAGGGGTTTGGGCAAAGGGAGAGGGAGAAGCAGACTCCCTGCTGAGCAGAGAGCCTGACGCGGGGTCTCGATCCCAGGGGCCTGAGATCATGACCTGAGCCGAAAACAGATGCTTGACTGACTGAGCCACCCAGGCGCCCCTAATTTATGGAACACTTAAAGTGAATACCCAGACCTCAACCTCTGGAAATTCCTACTCAGTAGGTCCGAAATGGGGTCCAAGCATCTGTATTTAGTCAAGTGATTCAAAACAAAAGCAAAAACCTGTTCAGGGGTTTCTGAAGAACACGTTTGATTGAGAACTTCTGTCATCTTTTTTCTTTTTCCTTTTTTTTTATTTTTATTTTTTTTAAAGATTTTATTTATTTATTTATTTGACAGAGATCACAAGTAGACAGGCAGGCAGAGAGAGAGGAAGGGAAGCAGGCTCCCCACGGAGCAGAGAGCCCAATGCGGGGCTCCATCCCAGGACCCTGCGATCATGACCTGAGCCGAAGGCAGAGGTTTTAACCCACTGAGCCACTCAGGCGCCCCTCCTTTTTTTTTTTTTTTTAACTATAAAAAGCCACAGGCCGCTCTATTGTGTCCTCTGAGTTCTTTTTTGGGGATTTTAAGACTGATTGGAGGAGCTCAATGCACCTTTCGGCCACTGGGAACCCTGGCAACCAACCAAGCTCGGGGCTTCTTATGAACTCCTTATGCAACATCCCTCAAACTTGAGTTGCATCAAACTTACCTGGAGGGTGATTCGTGGGTCCCATTCTCAGAATTTCTAATTCAGTGGCTTCAGAGTTAGATCCGAGGATTTGCTTTTCTAGTTAAGTTCCCTGTTTGGTGCTGCCGCCGGTGGGCATCACTTTGAGAACCACCACTAAAAGCACAGGACCTGTTTGCCCCAGAAATAGTCCAAGATCCTCCCGTACTTCAGGCAACAGCAGCCAGTGATGACAATAACAAATACATTTTGGCTGAGATAAAAGTAATCTCTGGTAATAGAAATCCAAATAGGGATGATTTGGTTGGGAGTGGGGAGGTAATAACTGGAAAGGGGGCGGGAAGGGGACCTCTGGGACCCCGCGTGTCATGTTCTGTTCCTTGATCTGAGTGGCGATTCCACAAATGTATTCCCTTTGCAAAAGTACATCTGTGCACTGCGATTTGTACACTTTTCTATCTGCGGGTTATACTTAAAAAGTTTACTTAAAAATTAGTGGTGATAAATGCTGTTAGGGCCTGGGAGAAACAGGCCTCTGTATCATTAGCTGTACCTTTGTTTACAAGTCTGCTTTCCTCTGGGGGCAGGCTGGCAATCCAACAAAGATGTTCTTTGTTTCCTTTCTTCCTTGCTGGCATATCATTTGTGTATATGGGTGTGATACCTGGGGAGTGGCGGCTTCCCAAACCATCATTTGTTTAAAAACAAATCCGGGTCTTCAAAAGAAAATATTGTAAATGAAATAGTTGTAGGTTTTAACTTTCTAGAATAACGGATCATGTTGGAATAAATTGAAAAGCACACTGAGGGGCACCTGGCTGGTTCAGTCAGCAGAGCAGGCAACTCTTGATCTTGGGGGTTGTGGGTCTGAGCCCCATGTGGGGGTAGGGATGACTTAAAAATAAAATATTGAGGTGCCTGGGTGGCTCAGTCAGTGAGGCATCCAACTCTTGATCTCAGCTTAAGTCTTGATCTCAGTGTCGTGAGTTCAAGCCCCACTTGGGCTCTATGCTGGCCAGGGAGCCTACTTTAAAAAAAAAAAGTAAAACTCTTTAAAATAAGGAAAAAAGAGAAAAAGAATAGCACATGAATGTTTTTTGAGAACCCTGGTTGGTATTTGACTATGTAACGTTACTGAAGAGTGAGAACTGCAGGCAAGAATTACCTCCTATTTCTTTGAAAAGTGCCCAAAAGGCATGAGATTTTTTTCTTCTGAGGACAGATGTCACCTGAGGAATTCTCTGTTTTATCACCAAAAAAAAAAAAAAAAAAAAAAAAAGCCAAAAACCTTTGGAGTCTTTGTGAGGAGTCTTGTTTTGCAAATTTTTGACCCCCCCCCCAAAAAAAGATAATTTTTGCTAAAACTTCCCCAGAGACATTCTACTTTCTAAATCTTCCTTTTCTACAATTTTAGTTTGTGAGTAAAAAGGTTTACTCGCTCTAAATTTTGGTCTTGAATGTTAACAAGGCCAGGTTGCGTTGGGACTTCTGATTTTCAGGGGATGTGCAAATTGTTATTTTGAAACTCAGGACACTACTGAGCATGAGAATGAGACTTCAGACAGCTGTGGAAGGAAACAAGTGCCCGCCTATGGGATGTTGTCCTGTTTAAAGGAGAGACACTGTATACAGAAGCTAAATTCTTGGGATTTGGAGCCTAACCAACATAGATTTGAATCCTAGCATCACTGTGTGGCCTTGGGTAAATTCTCTCTCCCTCCAAACTGTAGTTTTTTCTTCTATTAAATTGGACTAATAATTATCAGTCCTAGAGAAATTAGGAGATCCATATGTAAATAGTAAACATTCAACTCATGGTAGCATAATAATTAAGGGACAAAATAACAAATGGATCATTTTAATTCAGTTTTGAATTTTCCCAATTCCTCTATCTTTCTAATGCAAACATCAATATAAAAATATTTACTTGGATGTATACATGAATGAATAAATGTGGGTTTTTTTCTCTCCCTGCAATACACATTAGCTGTGTAAAAAGTATAGGCGTGAAAGACAGGTTCATGGTGGCCAGGGATTTGGGGATGGCAGTGGCGAGGGGAGCACTGTAACTAGCAGGAGTGGCTGGAGGGAGGGTCTGTGGGATTGGAATAGTCGTGTGCTCCGAGAGTTGTGATTCCCAGGAGATAAAGTGGCACAAGGACCACACACCTACGTTGTACCAATGTCCGTTTCCATATCGTATTCCGTAACCTGAGGGAAAAACTGCGGGAAGGGTATAATGAACAGAGAGTTCCACTATACAGTCCATATATACTATTTTTGCAATATCTTGTTAATCTAGGAGTACTTAAACAAAATATCTAGAACATCCTTCTTTTACCACAATCACAGCACGCAAATCTCACTTGTGTCTCGGGTGGTCCCTGTGGACCTCCAGGGTAAGCTTTAGTGTTTGACTTTTGCTTCTTTTCTTTCTTTCCTTTCTTATTCTGCTTTAAAGAGAGCCCATTCTGCGCCTCTCTCCCCTGCTGTTACCCCTTCCTAGGCCGATTCATTTCTTCATTACACACGCCCAAGGATTAAATGGTAGGAAGTGTGCCACAGACAGGATTCCGAAGGAATGCCAAGCATGCTCATCTCTGGTTCTTAAATATTCGCAGTTACCTCGGAGCAGTAGGATGAAGCATGTGCTAGCTATTTCCAGTCCCCTTCCTGTGTTAGCAGCAAGCATGTGAATACATTGTTAAAATCCTCTGTGGACTGAGAGGTAAAGCAAATTAGTATCATCCCAGTTTGGAAGTCCTGAAATGATACTATGCATGAGCCAGTCAGCTGAGTGACAGGAACACCAGACGTCCTTAAGTCAGGCGATCTGGGGGTTGAATAACTGTGTCCCCAGTGTCCAGACCAAGGCCTTAGCTCTCGGTGGATGTTTGTAGATGAACAAGTAAGTGAAGGAATGAATGAATGAATGAATGAATGAATGAATGAATGAATGAGGGGAGCATTAAGATAAACCAGGCAAAGCTGGCGAAGCCCAGAAGCGAGAGCAGAGAATTTAATTCACCTTTGTGTCCCAGGACTTGACAAAGCATGACCTACTAGGGAGCATTCTAATCCTTCTTTCTCTGCTTCTCTAGGCAGCTTGAAATCCACTCTCCAGATGCGAAGCACACGGTGATCCTGAGGAGCAAGGACTCAGCCACCGCCCAGGCCTGGTTCAGTGCCATCCATTCCAATGTTAGTGACCTGCTGACCCAAGTGATCGCTGAGGTCAGAGAGCAGCTGGGGAAAACGGGCATCGCTGGGAGCCGAGAGATCAGGCATCTCGGCTGGCTTGCAGATAAGGTAAGGAAAATGCTCCCTCGGGAGTAGACATTCCACGACCTCCTCCTCCCCGGGTTCCCCCAGCACTTGTGGCAGCCATGCTTAACCATGCTTTCAGTTGCCTTGTTCCATAGGCTGGATCTCTCATTTGCGGGCTATTTGGACTTCCTGTCCATCTGCAGCAGGCTTGTGTCATACAAGGGGGGGAGGGGGGGCGTGTCCTAATCAGCTTCGATCCCCCCACATAGAGTCCAACATGTTGCAAATCGCAGGTGTGGGCAGATTGGTGAATGGATGCGTAGTTTGACTGTCACACATACGAAGGTCAGGGAAAATAATTCAAACACACGGTGGACCTTTTGCCTTGTGAGGTGAGGAAGTGGAAGAGGTTGCTTAAAAAGGGGGTTCCTGTGAGTTTTCTTGAACCTGCTTATTAATAACATAAATACATTCATTTAAAGTAATAGCAATAATAGCAAAGAGCCTTAGCAACTACCAGGTGTGGACCCTTTTGATACGTTATCTTATATTTTATCTGTATTCTGAAGGCAGCAGGCCCTGAAGGTCGTCATTTGTGAGCTCCTGTTTTGTGCAAGGTACGGTCCTAGGCAGGAGTGAAGTATTTAAGGATGAATGAAGATTTAATCTTTGTTCTCAGGGAGGACAGCTACTATGGAAAAGGACCTGGGGACATGTTAACACTGTCCCTCTGATTTCTTTTCCCAAGCTACCTGATGTGTTGAAGACAGTAAAACTCACTTTGCAGCCGTCTGCTGGGAGTTAGCCCTTCTCTTCATGTCAGAGCATTCAGCCTCTGCCATTATCCCTATACCTGACTGCTGTCCCTTGAACTTGACCTGGAGTGCTCAGGAACACTGGGCTTTTGGACCAGTCTGACCTCCCAGGGACTCACATTGTAATAGGCAGTAAATGGGAATAGTGATTGTCGCCATAAACAGCTTTCCTGCCAGTGAACCATGTCATCTGAGAAGGCCCAGTGAAACAGCACTTGAAAATAATACTTGAACACAGCATTAGGCTGTTTTCCACCATTGTTCTTTGTTTGTACCAGTTCATGCCTGGGTCTCAGCCACAAAGTTGAACACAGAGCGGGTTGTTTGATTTGGTGTTGTCCCATCTCAAACAGATTTCAGAGGGTGAAAGGAACAATGCAGGTGGTGGTAGCACCGAAAGTGTAATAAACAAGGACCCAGGGAACCTCTCATGACCTGTGTGCTGGGGTTCTCAATGAAAACAATACTGCAGATGGGGATGGCATCATTTTATAAGTCAACAGTCTCCAATACTCTCTGCTTTTTACTTCCTCCAAATATGTGGGGGATCTTTCCGTTGCAAATGACGGAAAGCTCAACTCAGCTTGAGCAAAAAAGGGATGTATCACTTTTGAGAACACATAGAGAGCAGTACCCAAGGATCAGCTTCAGGCATGGTGGGATCCAGGGATCCAAGTAATGTTATTAGGCCTGCTTCTCCATCTTTTTGCACCCTGCCCACTTCATTGGTTTACATGTAGGCAAGCCCTCTTCCTTGGCCTGACAGTTCCAGGCTTATGTTTTCCATTACAACTACTTGTCTACCTGAATAAAAGCCTCTTTGCCCTCATAGTTCCAACAGAAGTCCTGAGATTAAGCCTAATGGAACTGACTTAGATCAGATGTTCACCTTGGGTTGTGCTGAGATCAATCAGTCTCATCCAAACCTTGTGCCCTGAGAGATGAGGAGAGGTGGTTCTCTAATGGAAAGTTTGGCTGCTGTGCAAGGAACAGACTGAATGGATTCTGGGGAAGCCAAAGCAACAGACATTATCTGCTATAGGAGGAGAAGAGGATTGGGATGAAAAGATGTCCTCGACTGCTTAGGGGCCTGAGTAGACAGGCAGATGCTCTGGAGATCTCAGGGTCTTGGCAAGAAGTGGATGGCAAGCTGAAAAGTGATTATTGGAATGGATTTAATGAAGGGGTAATTTGTAAGGTGTGGCCAAGGGAAGGAAAACCAAGAAGAGCTGGAGAAGCACTTCAGAGCTAACAACGGCAAGAGGCCACAGCCACCCCTTAATCTTAAATGGCAAGAAAAGGAGTAGTTACCTGAAACAAGCTAGACTTGTAGCTATAGAAAAGGGCCACCACTAAGGGCTATGGTCTTTGGGAGGCCAGTACAACCCCTGTGACCCCGCCCACTGGTCTCCTGCTGGTGTCTCCCATTGGCTGAAGCTGACCGCATGCCAGAGGCAAGGGAGCCCCACTGATGCATCCTGATAAGCTCTGTCTCCAAAGGCACAAGCCAGGTGGAAAAGGGTAGAGACTAGACCTGGAGGGGCAAAGGGTTCTGTTTAGCACACATCTCTCTACTTCCAAGACACTCACATGCTCTCGACTCCTGGAGGTTCCTTTTTTTTTTTTTCTTTTTTCCCTCCATCTCTTTTAACACAAACTTCATTACTATTTGTGTAGTTGGAAAATACACTTGCGTCATTATTAACAATGTTGAAATTTTCCCCAAAGTTTCCATTTTCTCGCTTTAAGTTGTCTGCTTATGCCATATTATCAGTAGAGTCATTATTAGGCATTCCCATGGAGCAGGAATAAAGGCTCATAAAAACTCTTTTTGGTTTTAGAATAGTACTGTTCTTGCAATTTCAGGTAACCATTACAGATGTTTCTTCATGTTGCATTATGTGTTGTATTTCTAAGAGCAGTTAATGACTTACCATGGACAATTATGAGAGCAAGAATGTTCAGCTTCAGAACTTCCAAAGATTACCATAGATCAAGTCCTAGGGAAAAAATCCAAGCTGGAATCTTTTTTGATTAAATATTTAATACTGAATCCTAGTGTGGAGGCATACAAATGGTTTTCAGAAAAATGTTACAACGAATGGCAAATCCTTAATACTGTGGCCTTCTTATATTATCACAAATATCAGAGAATTTGCTTGGTATTTGTAAAGCTATAAAGTGTGATCCTATATATATTCAGCTGTAATTTACCTTAAATTGATGTCCTTTGTCTTTTCCTGGGCTGTTAATCTTTGGTTTTGTGATTAATAGCAGCAGCTCTGGGGGCGCCTGGCTGGCTCAG